>PNEQ01127539.1:0-17653 GCA_003012365.1 Medauroidea extradentata | reverse complement strand
CTCCGCGCCATTTCTACACGAACAGGCGTACCAACACCATTCTTGAATGCGCTGAAAGAGAATTCCCTGCGCTTCACAACGGTCTATATCTCAGTCCTGCTAGCAGTACAGAAAGTGCTCATACCTGTCGTATAAGAACGTCCTACCGGTAGGCCTCTTTGTCCTGCCGGTAGGACGCTGTACAATCTATCATTAAATTCAGCCAATCACAGACCATGAAGCAGATCACACGAGGCACTGAAGCACACTAATACACACATATTTCCACCAGAAACAGAGGTCAGTACTGACCCGTGTGAACTTGGCCGCTCATTGGCTGCCCGAGTTTGTTGATACCAGTCCCGTGTATGTTTGGTTCCTGCATGTTACTGCAGGCTTCATATTGGCCTGGTTGCCGGCTAGCAGGGCAGCTGCCTTACAATGATTGGCTGCAGTCGTGTCCGCCATCTTGCTGGCCAGCGAAGCCATCTTGCTGGCGTGTGTGACAGTTCGCCGTCCTACAGCTGTTTCACTTCTGTATACCTATACATTATGTGACCTGACGAAGACTTCCACACTCTGTTTCTCTTATATCTGGTTGACGGCGTGTTTTGAAATATAATAATGTTATTAGCCAGCTACGAGTTTGTCGCGACAATATTGTAGCACCAATAGGTCCCAGTGCCTTAAACGTACATCTGCAGCTCTGTTTCACAGTTCATGAGTGCTTCTTTTAACGCTCACTTATTTTGGGCTTCTCCTGGTGAATCACACAATTGTTGTGTAACAATAACCTTATTCTGATTGTCTTAGGCGCAACTAAAATATTTATAAATGTAACTTCTTTAAATGTTTGATTATGTTTGTTAAATTACTGTTTTGAATCTATTAGTTCGTATGTGTTTAGCCATTGAAATATTACAAAATTCTTACAATTATTTATTTATTTTTGATAATTTACTTAAAATTAGAATTATTGCAATGGTTCGTAAATTTCGCTTCAGTCAAGTACTAGATTTATTCCAATGATTCACAAAGACTATTTATTAAAACATATAACGATTTCCTTAAGAAACTATTAAAAACCTTTATCATCCTTCTGACAGGCTCTTGGTAACATACCCATCCAGTACACCCCATCATTACTGAAGTACCACTTCTCCCATCATCCCTGATAGTTAAAAACATATTTTATTTCATTTTCTATATTTTGTATGGTAACATGTATAGCTACATGACCTAAGAATTTTCAAATTTATTCCATTATTTTACCTCTATACTCACAAGTCAGGCACAGACTATTTCTTACTTGCTATTGTTCGTTAAATTAATATCTCTTAGCTTTGTAATTCATTTATCTTTATAAATATTTTATTTAGGTTTGTTATACTCCCACATATAATTGTACAAGTACCACTGCTCTCATAATATATTTTTATTATTTTAAATATATAAATATAATTTGGCATAAATTCTTATTTTATATATTGGTTTTGTATGCTATCATTTATGCTTAAATATCATTAGAACTTGGCCGTTTATTTAGCGCTTCCTCATGTATAATTCATCTTCGTTATGCTTGCGGGGTAAAAAGTCGTAAAATGTGTTTTCACCCGTCCTCAGTATTTCATCAACTTGATTAAGTTATCGTTATGGTTTTTCCTTAAAAAAATTTCGCGTTGGCAAAGCCTGGTAGCTAGTATGTGATGTGTATGTATATACATATATACATATATATATGTATAAATAAATATATATACATACGCACATACACATACATACATATATACATGCACCTCGGAGGCATAAGACACTACGTCCACTTTTTTCGAAATGCAGTTTTTACCATAAGCACTACCACAGTTTTAACAACTTTCTAGTGACATACAACAAGAATTCTGTGTTGTGTTAAAAACCTACATTTCTGGAATCAAATAACTGAATTCACTAGTGAATCCCGCACTCTTCAAACGCCTCTCCTGATAAATGTTACTTTTGTGACATAAGTGTCTTATGCCTCCGAGGTACAGATATATAGGCCTATACACACATATACATACGTTTCGAACGTGAATGTGCATTTGTAACCGGCTGCAATTCAGTTCAACATATATGTAGGCGGATCCGAGCTAGTGGACTGTAGTTTTCTCTTACGTTTGAGGCACGGAAGCGGCGAAGGCGATAAGCCGAACATAAAACGTCTGTCAAACATCTCATCGCTAGAAACACTGGTACATCGCGGGGAAAGTTGATTGTTTGCTAGGCTCCAACATGCTATGTACAACACTGAAGACTGTATTGGCTATAGTTTATATGAAGCACTGCGTCCCTCTTCAACACACCCAATTATAACTGCACAACACAGAACTTGTGTTATTTGCCAGAAAACTGTTCACAGGTGTCCCGATTAACATACTACAGTTTATTGCAGACTATGTTAAATATTTTCGCTATTTTCCAGTGTCTCTACTCATCGCCTCTAGGCGTGAAGGACTAAACTAGCGCGCTGTGTTCTCGTAGAAACAGTTTTTCAATGGGACTTCAAGCAATAACCCTGTTGTTTTATTTGTGGAAAGTTTGTGGTTATGTCCAGTGCAGGTTTCTATGGCTTAGTTTTACGATTACGGTAGTGTATTCTCAGTTACAGTAACGTGAAAGAGTAATTTTTTTAGCACTTTTGAGGGGTTTGGGAATCATGTTTTTAATTAGCGGACGGCATTTTATAAATTATAGGGACATCGTTTGTAGTGTTTCTTCTTTTCTGAGATAAACGTATCAGAAACATTTTTAACAGTTTTACAAGAAAAATAATTACCGTATCTCGCTACAGCACGTCTCATGCGTCAGGTCCCGTGTCTATAAGTATGCTGAATATTTCTTAAATTATTTATTACTCCTAGTTTGGCCAGATGTATTTGAAAATATTTGAGTAGGGACTTAGCTAATTTTATTACCATTCACTACGCACATTGTATTCGAAGTATTAAAGCGTAATTACGAAATTATTATTCTAATTAAAAATTTAAGATACTAATTATTACCATGTAATGTTTCTATTAAGATACATTGCCGATACTTCATCACATATTAAATTTATTAAATAAAGAAAATAAATAATTGTGACAGAAGGGGTGAGACAGGCTAATGTAATGATCTCCGGTTTTGCTGGATTTACGACAATAATTTTCAAAGCCTAAACTAGAGCAGACTTCAAAAACATTTTTGGCAGTTTTGTTTTAAATGGATTTTGCCCGTAATAGCTAATTTTTTCAACACAAATAAATTGTACGGTTACGATTAGGAAGGCGATTAATAATAATATCACTAATAACATAATTAGCTAAATTAATAATATTTACTGTCTTGAGCCAACATTGTGAAAAACATTCTGAAGAAATCTACCAAACATATATTTGATTTCTCCTCTCATTTAGGCTTTATAAAAAGTATCGTAAACAGTAATAATGCGGGAGGATGGTCTTTAATCTAGCTTACAGGTAAGTGAATTGTTGTTTATGTATGTCCGGTGAGGTATATGTTATCAGATGTTGTCGCAGAACTGTGTAGCTAGGCTCGGCACCCAGATGTAAGGTGGACCAGTTATTGATCTCTGTAGTCTTGTCTAGGCGACGTGAGCTGCCTGTTCTCTCCCGGTCCAGCACACGCTATACGTAACTACAGTGTTGCCACGTGGCGGGAATTTTAAAAATGCCCGGTATTTACTAAAATAATTACATTCTGTTTCATAACCAATTACTTTTATTTTGCTGAGTGATCATTATAGCATTCCGATGTTTTACTTTCGCGACATGTGAGATAAACGTTTCCACAGATCAACCCCTAGTCATCGGTACTTGAAACCTATACTTTGAAGATAGTTCAAATGCCACCCGCCTAGCTCGATAGGTCTGATGTATGCGGTCTACAGCAAAGCAGTGCAGATCCTGTGGACTTAAATAAGTGTTATCTCTCAAGTGTTCCCCCCTCCTCCTGAAAATTTTTATTGTTTTCATTGTATAGACTACGTTTTATCCGTCAGCTGAGTACACCACTTCTCTAACTAACTGCGAGAGTACAACTATCAATCTTGCCTACTTCTTTTCCTCTGGTTTCTTTCACTCGTCAGAAGTCCTTACGGAAACTATTGTTGAAGAGGTACAATTTAATTGTATATAAAAGAGGAATGTTTACATATTGTAGCCTAAAAAGAAATTCCTTTAATTGCATTAATTTAATTTGTAAGATACTAGAAAACTAATTGGTAGACAAGAAACTAATTCTAGAATTTAATAACCTGTATAATAGATTGCATTGTTCTGTGCATACTCAAGTATATTATCCGCAACTCACTGGAACAGCAGATAATGAACGAATTGACTGAGTTGAGCATGTATAGAACAGTGGATTCTATCACGTAGGTTACTGAATTCCTGAATTTTTCTTTCTTCTATGAATTGAGTCTATTTGTGACACAATGAAAGGCATAGGTCTGTATTGGATGATTCGTGAGCAAACCTTCAAGCTCATACTTTTTATATATAATTTATATGTCTGGGAACCACGGAAAACAATAGTCTGGATGTCCGAACCAGGTATCGAATCCAGATGGTTGTTTACCCCTGCTCCACCTCACAGGGGTGGACATGGACGGAAGGAGAAAGGTTCAAGCGGGATATGTACACACCTTCCTTACAGAAACACTATCATTGATACGAAACTCTTGAGTAAGTTTTTAAAAAATAAGCTCATACCTCACAATAATTCGTAAGCTCGTATGTAAGGGAATATTAGTAATTTTGTCTGAAATAATTTCAGAACTTATTGCGTAAATAAACACCCGTTTCAGTAAAAACATCTATCGCGGAGCTATACTCATAAAATAAATATAATTATCGTTGACACTAAAATTTAATGTGTAGAGAGTACGGTTATAAAGTCCAACGCATTTGTATATATTTGTGAGTTTCGAATTTTGTTGGTCTTTTCCCCGTATACGGAAGTTTGAAGAAAAGACGTTTTCAGCAGTTTTGAGGTGCTGTGAAATTATAATTGCACGCTGAATGTATAACTTCCAGCGGCATAGTTTGAACAGTTTCAACTAATATGTAATAAGCAGAGCCAGCAATTTTTGTTGGTAATAATCCTGCACCGCTTGTTCCTATCAAATACTTACTATACCTCATGTGCACATCTGCAGCTGTGCCTCATGATTATTGGTAGAGTGCAGAGGCGTGGCTCATTGAGCTGTACCAATCAGAACAAGGTACGATATGTCTGTGATTGGCGGGTAGAACACTAAAAGCTGTGAGTTATAAACACTCCATCGCTGACCTTGAATCTCAGCTGCAGCTGTTCACGTGAGGCATAGAAACAAAGCAGTGCAGAATAATTTTCAATACAAATCACTGACTCTAACAATAAGCATGTAGGGAACAAAAATCTTCCGTGTTCTTTTTGGGCACAAGTTAGAATTCAAGCAATTGTAAGTTTGTGTCACTTTTCCAGTTGGTCTTTCAGTTATTAGTAGAGATGATGGTATATCGCGAAAATGTTTTGTGCCAACATATCCTTGAAAACACTGTAGTTTCTAGCAACATATATGATTGGGTGTTGTACGTCTAACACAACATAGCTGTCTACAGACCAACAACAGGCATCAAATATTACAATAGCGGTATTCTTATTGGCTCAGTCAAATAGGGCAACAGTTCACGTACAAGAGAAAGCCAGTAATAGTCTGATGAGCTGAACGCGTGTTGAAATCTAGGAAACAGTTGAGTATTCCCGCGATAAACCATCATCTCCAGTTATTACTGGAGACCTGAATAATTCGCGTTTACAGATGGGCACGAGCTAGAGTTCCTACAACTGTATGTTTGTGTCACTGTCGTAATTGGCCTTTGACTTATTTGACACTTCCTGGAAGTCTCTGAGCCAATAATAGAAATGTAACTAATACAGACATATATCACTTAACAGCAAGCAGCTAATGAACATCTGCTGTCTGCTTCAGTGCACATATATTCTTGCAGGCTAGCCTACATGTCACTGAACTCGCGAATTTTTCCCGTCCTTACTTATTAGTAGAGACACAGACTAAATAGTAATACAGACGTGAAATGACGTGGCGGCTCGTTTGATATAGGCGAACTTGGCCGCTTATTGGCTGCCCGAGGCTGTAGACTCCAGCCCCGTGTCTGTTTGGCTCCTGCATGTTACTACAGTTTTCCTATTGGCCTGGCTGCCGACTAGCAGAGCAGCTGCCTCACGCTGATTGGCAGTAGGTGTTTCCGCCATGTTGCTGGCCAGGGAAGCCATTTTGCTGGCGTGTGTGACTGAGTTCGCCTTCCTGCCGACTATTTCACTTCTGTATTCCTAAATATTCTGTGGTAGAGACATACAAAATTCGCGTTATCATTTGGTAGCAGATTAAACATCACTTCCCTATACAAAACAGAGCATAATCTGCTACTCAATTGGCCACGAGCATTTATGTGTTGTATTTACGTGTGTTACATCTTTACAGAGATTGGCCTCTACCGTGTAAGCATTCTCCGCGGCAAGCCACGACAATATCAGCCAGCGGGAGACGTCGAGCAAGCCTAGAGTCACTTGGAGTCTAGTCAGCTGTCAGAAAGTAACGCGAAAATTGCATGTGTCTAGTTATTAGCCACATATGGTAGGGCACTCAGTCGCCAGTACTCTGTTAAAAATAGTTTGTCAATTTGCCTCACGTGCGTATAGGAGTGCTAAGAAAGTAGGTTTGGTATAATAGTTTCCCAGACATTCATGGTAGCAATACTAGACTTTTTATATGACAGTCAAATGTATATTGAAGTTACCAGACTTGTATTGTAACAAGTGTAAAGTATTACATATTTACAAGGTGGAAGTATGGTAACTGTCCCATACTGCTTTTAGGTTAATTACTGCCTAAATATTTTAGGAATTATTTACAGTGTAGAACTGGTGATTTTTGATGAAGAGAATTATGAAACTTTTTGTATCAACGCATAATACTCACATCTGCGCCTTTGCTTCGTGGCTATTAGTAGGGGCCGGAACATTTCACGGATTAAATGACCTTCATGTTAGACTGCATTGTCCTGTGCATACTCAATCCCTGACTATTTGTCCACTAGTTGCTACTCACTGGAACAACGAACAATTAACGAATAGACAGGGTTTGAGTATGCTTAGGACAGTAGCTTATTACATGCAGGTATAGGTTGTTCGGGATAAAATGAGCACTAAAAATTTAACCTTTGAAAAATGTTACTAGCAGTTACAGAACATAATTCAACGTTAACAATAGCAGCAACTCTGTTTGTATGGTTGGCAACGAATTAACCGTATGTAGTTCCATGCATTTTCCTATTTGACTGCAATACTTCTTAAATAAAATCAGTTTAAATCGACGTATATTATTATAATATTATTAATTCACTTTTTTTATCCAACTATGTATGTTTCTACTGACTGCACAATTTATCTTAGACGCGCAAACATCAAGTGACGTGTCCAGAGAGGTTAGACATTTCCTGTCATTAGTCGTTACGCGCGGAAGATACGAATTGGCTGAAAATAGAACTTAAGCAGGGCTTTTTTGGATGCTCACATTATCCCGAACCGCCTAGAATTGAATTCGCGATTGGCAGAGTGTATTTGTGCATAAAGCAGTTCATGCGACTGTGCCAATGAGAACAAGGTTACTGCGACACGCGTCTATGATCTGCGGGGTGGATCCCAAGACGTTGAGAGTTACAAACAGCCAATCACTGACCACGAAGCACAGCTGCAGATGTGCACATGAGGCATTGGAACAAAATGTTGCATAATTCTTGTCACTAAAAATCGCCAGCTGTAGCCAGTAGTAGAGAAACATCTGAATGCAGGCCCCATCATGCTTCAAGCAGCCAGTGAGGAGCTAGTGTCTGCTTGAACATACAGATATTCTTGGAAGCTAGCCTATACTGTAGGTTAGTGAAACCGCGAATATTTCTCGTCTCTAGTTTTTGTTTGGAGACAGTCTAGACTCAACTGACATGTACACACCTGAGCCAAATCTACGCATACGTTGGTCAAAACCTTTCATGTGATGTCATTCACGTGTGTGACGTCATTATATAGTGTTGATCGTTACTCTAACCTAGAACATCTTACTGCAGGACAGAAGTATTCCTCGCGGAAGACCACGACATTGTCAGCCGACATGAGGTGGGGCAAGCCTACGGTAGTTTGCTGTCTAGTCTGCTGCAAGAAAATAACGCGGAAATTGCACGTCTCTAGCAATGCCTAGTCTCGTCAGACAAAAATAATCACAATTCCGCAATCCATTGAAGCGCTTCTTAACTCACTGGGTCAGTGAAGTAGGTGTGCTTGTCACGTGATGGGATGGCGTGCCAAGTTGTGTCAACGAACACCCGAACTTTGTGGAAGTATTTTTGAACGTATTTGCTCCGTGTATTTGTTAAAGAGAAGTTTGTTATTTGACTGAAACCAGTTAGAACAAGATGACTGCAACACAGAACGTTCGTATTTACTGGTAGATACCTCCCCCTCCCCCTCCACAGAGCCTCGTTAGAGCTGTAACCATCCTATCAAGTGTTGTAAATACGCACGACCAATCCCAGGGCCGCATTTACCACTAGGCCCGGGCCTAGGGCGCGACTTCCACAGGGGCGCACTCTCAGCAAGGAGAATATGTCAAGAATTTTCCATCACTGTTTCTAAAAGTGTCAATATGGCGACCAGCAAAAAAAATGTAATGGCTTCAATTTTCTCTCTATTAATATTATCTTATCTATAGTTTACGGTAATTTTCAAATAACTTGATTAGAATTAAGGTAAATAACTATTACGACATTACTATCATTGCTATTATACATAGCGAGAGGACAGAGCATAGTAATTTCAAATAATGTGGTGTAAATGGAAAAATACGATTGTTGGTAAGGAAGGATGGGAAAAAGAGGCGATGCGGGGGCGTTGATTCTCACGGGCCTAGGGCGGCTAGCTAGATGCATAAATACAGTCCTACGTGTAGCCTCATTTCTTCGAGAAATTATGGCGTTGCCAATACAGATGAGAGTGAAATTCAACGCTGGTGGGGGTAACATGGTGTAAGTATGGAGCAGCGCTGGAATTAAAGGGTCGGGGAAACGGGAGATCCCCGAGAAAACCCGCCGACCAGCGGCATCGTCCGACACGATTCCCACATGCGAAAATCCGGGTACCGACACCATAGAACCCGGATCGCCTTGGTGGGAGGCAAGTGCGGTATCCACTGCGCCAACTGCAATCCTATAATACATGGAGCACGGCGAATGTTGTATGGCGAGGGGTATGAAGACTAGATACGTTACCATAGCAGCGTGTATAATTTGGCTGCGGGTTGTCCAACCATAGCCTCATTTTTCAACATACCAACAGGAACAGCTGATTGCCAGATATGAGAGAAACGTACAGATCACGGCCGTAGAAGAACAGGTCTGGACACTCGCCTGGATATTTGACCCCCTTGTTGTTTGGCTGTAGTTCACCAAGTTACCGAGAATATTGTGTTTTATTGGCGCTGATGTTAGGGCGGTCGGGCTAAACTCCGCCCACTTCCTTTCCGCTAAGATAAACAATTTATCGAAACGTATTTTTTATTAATTTATGAAATACTTTCTTCGCTCACCAATTTAAGAAAAGGCTCCAGCAATCTTTATTTACTTTATATATTTAACAATGGAAAAAAGTGGACGGAGTTTGAGTCCGACCGCACGGTAAACAGCGCCAAAAAGTACGACATTCTCGGTAACTTGACGAACTACAGCCAAACAACAAGGGAGTCAAGCAAAATACATTGTTAGATAGGCGAGTGTCCAGACCTGTTCTTCTACGACCGTGGTACAGATTGAGTATTAGCAGCTGATACTGAGGCCAAGCTGATTCTGGTTGCAAAATGGCGGAGTGCAATCAGCTGTTCCTGTAGATGTGTTGAGAAACGAGGTTATGGTTGGCCAACCTACAGTCGCATTGTACTCTAGCTATGGTAATAAACAACATTTTTCAGTTACCGACATTGCGGATGGGGTCCTTCTTCTTCCGTCTCAAGGCTTCATACTCCTCGCCCTAGAACATACCTTATGCTCCATCTGTATGTTTCTTTAATCTCTGCTGATTGCACACCGCCATATTGTTACGTGACTAAACAAAGTTAGCTTGACGTCAGGCCGTGTTCCAACTAGCACTTTTTGTAAACAAAATGGCCACTTGTCCCGATTTTGTCCACAAAATCTGCGGAGTATTTTGGCTGTTTTGTGTTTCGTAAACTATTGGAGGTTAGAAATTACCAAATTCAAAACCCCAAATCGCCGCCATATTGCAATAAGCTGGGAAATAATATATATCGATGGTGTTGACATGCAACCTCGTATGTCAGGATTGGCAGAAGCACTTTAAAAACATAGTAATCACCAGTATATCTCGTAATAACTGCTCAGACATCTTTACCATACAAGAACATACACTTAAAATTATATCACACATGTATCAATCAATATATAGTTATAACTCTTACATACAAGTTTGCTGTATGCGGGAAATCGCATTGTTTCGACCACGGCCGTAGAAGAACAGGTCTGGACACTCGCCTGGATATTTGACCCCTTTGTTGTTTGGCTGTAGTTCACCAAGTTACCGAGAATATAGTGTTTTATTGGCGGTCGGACTAAACTCCGCCCACTTCCTTTCCGCTAAGATAAACAATTTATCAAAACGTATTTTTAATCAATTTATGAAATACTTTCTTCGCTCACAAATTTAAGAAAAGGCTCCAGCAATCTTTATTTACTTTATAAATTTAACAATGGAAAAAAGTGGACGAAGTTTGAGTCCGACCGCCCGGAAAACAGCGCCAAAAAGTACGACATTCTCGGTAACTTGACGAACTACAGCCAAACAACAAGGGGGTCAAGCAAAATACATTGTTAGATAGGCGAGTGTCCAGACCTGTTCTTCTACGATCGTGGTTTCGACACATGATGTTGCAGTTCAAAACCATCGATTTCCTATAGTTTTTAGCTATAAGAAATTTAACAAAACTAATCGTAAACTTTTTCCTAATTATTTGTTTAGCATCAGCAATTTTGACCTACCATAATTTTCTGCTTTATAATCATAACATACAACATAAGAACATTATCCAACTTCAACAATACTACACCTGGCAGCAGGCAAGCTGCCGAACAACTGACAGTCAATGTGTTCCAATTGGAATCTTACCACAAACAAAACATTAAAACCCAAGTACCCTCTCCAAAGAGAGTTATAACATGGCCTCAGCAGCCTTAGAGCATAGATAACAACTAGAGAGCTGATTGCCTATCCCTTTCCATGCTGTGAAGTGATTCCTAGATCTAATCAGCTGTTGATGGGCACCGAGCGAAACAAGTTTCTTTTTATTACTACATAGCGGTGAGCATATTGTATTTCAATATCACTCACATTTAAAGAAATATTACCAGCATCCATCGATTCTCGTTCATTTTTGTGTAAAATAAGAGTTTGTTTACATGTTCTGTTTACATTGTCTTGGCATTTTCGTTTCCCAGTAATTT
Organism: Medauroidea extradentata; assembly: GCA_003012365.1. Lineage (NCBI taxonomy): Eukaryota > Metazoa > Arthropoda > Insecta > Phasmatodea > Phasmatidae > Medauroidea > Medauroidea extradentata. The sequence continues at coordinate 6,068 of PNEQ01127539.1, read as the reverse complement.
AAAGAATGAATAAAAATTACTCTGTTGTGTATTGATTGTAAAAGATTCAATAGTCTATAAATCTCATTTCTCAAGGTCTTTACAAATGGATATCGTAACATTAATTATTTTGTAGCGGTTTTCGTATAATTTGCCTATCGCTAGATGTAGGTTTCACAACAAAGGCACCAAGTTATCTCTAGTTATCCATGCTGTAAGTCAGTAGTCTATAGGTTGGTAATGCTCCAGCTGTATTTTTGTGTGATGTGTGGGCGTTGGTAGCGTGGAGGTGTGGTGTTCGTAGGTTGCCAACTTGGAGATAGCGAGGCAGGTTGGACGCGAGGGCGAGCACAAGAGTTAATAATGCAAGAACAATGTCGACCTGAGAGCGTCCAGACAATGTACGCAAACATAGTATATTTCCCCTGCGACCAGTGTGACCCCCCTCCAACCCCCTGCCACCTCCTCCTACATGAGGCATGACTGACACCTTCGTGCTTGTCTGTACACAAGTTGCCTCAACACTTACTGAGCTGTGCTGCAGCGTCGTATGGAAAGTATTTTCTCTCTCTTGTATTACTATTAAACTTGTTTCCAATGCGTTTATCTACGAAAACAAGACACACTTCAGTCTGTAGCCCTATGATTGTAAAAATGCTGTCCGATAATAAAAACATGTTTTCCAACCTCTTCAAAAGTGCTAAAAATGACTTCTCCGTGTAGCTGTAACCGGCTTGAAGTTCCGTTGAAAAACTCTTTCTACGACAACACTGCACGCTAGTTTAGGCCTTCGCTCCTCGAGGTGAGGAGGTGTTTGACAGACGTGTTATATTCGATTTATATCGATATTCGTTTCCGTGTCTCGAACGTAAAAAAAACTAGCGTCCACTAACTTTTAGGGACGTTCCAAAGAAAAAAAATCATAATTTTGAATTTGTACGAAATAGTGTTAGTTTTGCAGACTTTACTTGGCAGTACATTATACTCTTACAAACAAAATAGCTCAGCCAATTTTTACATAACGACATTTATTTCAAAGTCAAAATTTGCATGTTTTTAGTTCATACACCTCTAGACAACTAATCAACATAATGCAACAAAATAATTCATAGTGAAAGTACATGTCACTGGCCAGGGATTTAGGTATATGAAACCTAATTCAAACTGTGTTTTTTATTTTTTTTTTTTTTTAATTTCTGGAATTTTAAAATGTTTTATTGCTACATTTAGAAAATTTTTTTATATAATATATTTTGTATTAGGTTCTTATATTCCTAAAACCCAAGCCTGTGACATGTAATTCACTGTGAATTATTTAGTTTCAATATATAATTGGTTTTCGGAGGGCATATGAACTAAAACATGTAAATTTTGACTTTGAAATGTCATTATGGGAGAACTGGCTGAGCTAATTTTTTTGTAAGAGAAAAATATTCTCCCATGTAACGTCTACTAAACCAACACTGTTTCATACAAATTCAAAATTATGAATTTTCCCCCTCTGGGACGTCCTTAAGGGTGTTCAAGTGCGATAAAATCATAATTTTATATTTTTATGAAATATTGTTAGTTTTTAGACGATACTTGTGAGTGCAGTTTCCTCTTAAAAAAACAATTTTATATCTCATAGTTTTCTCATAACGGTGCGACAGAGTCACAATTTGCTTGTTCTGCTGCCATGTAAATAGTGAAAACCAACTGACCTACATACACAAAATAATTCACTGTGGTATTAAATCCCATGCGCTATGCAATAAAGGATTTTAAAGACCTTAACGTAATATTTTGAATTTTAAAAAATCGCAAAAGTACAGGGAATAGTTGAAAATTCAGAATTCTTTTAAAATACAAAAATAGTTCACGGGATTTTTTAAAAAGTATTTTACTATGTAGTCCGTGAATTATTTCACTTACGTAAGTCAATTGGTTTTCACTATTTGCATGGCAGCAGAACATGCCAATCTTGACTTTGACGCGCCGTTATGAGAAAACTACGCGAGCTAAAATTGTTTCGTAAAAGGAAAATGTACTCACAAGTATCGTCTACAAAACTAACAATATGTCGTTAAAATATAGAACTATGATTTTATCGCACTTGAACGCCCTTAAGGCCATGCTATCTCGTGTCTATTTTTTTAGCGATATTAATTTTTTACGCCTAAACGAGAGCAGATATCGAAAACCTGTTGGCCAGTTTTCTTTAAAATCGTCTTCTTCATGTTGGCTGATTTTTTCAAGGCAGTAAATAGTATGGTTTCAGCTAATTATGCAATTAATCAGTTGGTTAATTGACCTTTTAGTAGAAGCTGTATAATTTCTTGTTTTGTAAACTATAGCTATCACGGCAAAAAAAAACTTTTAAACAAAACTGCCAAACATATTTTCGATATCTGCTCTCGTTTAAGTTTAAAATAAATAATTGTAATAAAACAGCAGCAACAAGAGAACATAGCCCTGTACAGTTGACGCATGGATGGTGTTTTACGTGAAACCACTTTAACTTATTCACATTACGTTTATCTATGAAAAGAATGCACACTTGAAACTACGCTTCTACAACTTTAAATCTTCAGCACGCTTGTTAGACAGTTTTAACTCCGAAAGAACCACACGAATTGGTAAAGTGCAAAATGAGATGAGTGCGTTGGTCCTTACTTTATACTATCCGAAAAATATAATCTCACGATCATCGCTTGAAGTCCGATACGAAAGAAAAAAAAAATACAAGGAAAACCTTGCACGCCAGTTTGACACGCTGCGAACAGCGGCGACAAGGTCGCCAGATCATAAACAAAGTAGTCTCGTACAAGGAAGAAAAAAAATCCGTTCAAGGCATCAAAATTCTCGTACCACACCTTTTGATAACCCCTTTTTTTTTTTCGCGCACCTGCATGCCACGAACACCTTGCAGGCCCGGCCGTTAATAGTTCTCTGGTATCGAAATTCTCGTATGACAGCAATTTTATATCGTACATCGAGTAAAGCACCCTAAATTCTCGTACAGATACGAGAATTCTCGTATATATCTGGCAACACTGAGCGGCGATATGCTTGGTACTTTGGATCTCATCGTTCCACTGTTGCCATACGTCAGACGCGGAATTTTCAAACCCGGTACACGATACTGTTAATGTTCGGCGACATACTGCATGTTATAAGCAGAGAGCGCAAATATCGCACGTCTCTTTCACGCCAGCGTATTTTACAAAACATGTAGCGGCTTGCAGCTTGTGTATAATTGTAGGTTAGTTACGTGGCTGTTTAAATATCCAACTGCGCCGTACTACAATTATCATTGGTACAGTCATAATATTTTTAATGTTATTTCATTTATTTGTACCGTAGACCTTTTATCGAGTTTACTGACTCTTGGGTGCAGAACTTGTTTTGTTTTTAATACAAACATAACGCACAACAAAACAAAAAATAAAGACAAACTAAACAACCAATACACACAATTACAGACAAATTTCATTTCAAATTCCATATTTGAATACTTTTTACATTTTATCAGGATCCACTTTTTAAGAAGATTAGCCTCCTGCATACCATACAAATTTTGAGAAACAAATATACGACGTATTAACTTTAAGAATATTTTATAATTCTCTCCATTTTGTATATTTTGTTTGGAAGTAAGTTATACAGGATGAGTTTGAATTCGACTGACAAATTTTCGGGACGATTCCTTATGCAAAATAAGGCAGGGTTTACATCTAACAGTTTGGCCGGAAAAGCATATTAAGGGCGTTACGATCACATGAAAATGGATGTGCAGAATAGATTTTATTGAACCCATCGAAAACCGCTGGAGGTATCGCAAAAAGCATAAGGATACGTATTGTAGGATATAATGACCTGTTTTCTGAAGACTTGATATTGGTACGAATCAACCCCCTTTGTAGGAAAATGGGGTATGCGAGATTGCGATCATTTGGCATTTCGTACCCGCAACGTTGTCTCGTGGTTTGATGCCTGTTTATAAATGAACATGTGTTAACCAACAAAAAAGTCGCCTTGGTAAAACACCCTCCGGCCAACCGTTTCCCCAAAAAAACAATGGCCGACGTATCTGCGGGTAGATTGGAGTGGCGTTCCCCAACCCCTGTGTGGTTATGCAACTAATCAGGTACTGCTAGTACAGGGGTGGCTGTGGTCAGGCGGCCACATCTCTTTACTGCAACATAGGCGATGCTGGTTCGATACATTCACAGACTGCCGCGCTACCTTGTCACATGTACAACTGTCCAATCACTGGGGCAGCAGACAATGTACAAGTAACTGAGAACGTAGTGTATACAGGACTGTGCAGTCCAGCCGGCTGATTGTTCAACGTGTGATATTCACTGGTCTATGCCGATGTGTCAACAAATATTAACATTCCTCTTATTGTAATCATGCTCGTCACTCATAATGGCGAAGGACACGAGATTATGACCTTACATAAACTTGAATTGCACATTTTCTGTAATCTGGCCAAATGCCAGAGAGAAGCATACCAACCGTTGTTAACGAGCTCAATCCTAGGAGCGCGGATTGAAAAACCTGTTCACATGTTATGCATCTATGAATATGTATGCCGTGGAGAAGTCATGTTATGTAATATATCCACATGGCTGAGTTTTTATCAACGCAAGTAAGGAATACAGTCGGTATATAACAGCACAGACCTCACTTTGCCCTGGACGTACCACTAGCAGCAGTTGTCTATATATGACTAGCGGCAGGAAGTTTCTGCAACACTTTGATGTAATGCCTTGCGTACAAACCTGCAGCTTTGCTTCGTGGTTATTGGCAGATGCATCAAGCCAGTCAGAACGAGGTGACTGCGACACCACACGTCTGTCATTAGTGGCTGGAACACCCAGACCATGAGAGTTAAATCATCCAATCATAGACCACGAAGCATAACTGCAGACATCTACGTGAGGCATCGAAACAATTAGAGCAGAAATATTATCTTGAAAACAACCTGACCCTCCTATATACAGCGTAAGAACTGAATGTGCTATTTTAGGAGGAAAAAGAAAACTCCACAAAGAAACATAACATAAGACTTAAAATCGTCAACTGAAATTTCAAATTTATCAGTCCGGACTGCTTGTGTTAGTTGTGTAAAGTGATAGCAAACAAGAAGTTACCAGCATAACTGACAAACATACTTTCCTCTAAGTGGGTGCAAATTAACACTGAAAGTGTACATCGATTATGTACACCTATGAATATTAAATATTAATATTAATAAGAGATTTTATAAACTAAATATACCAAATATACATCAGCTTACGTAGTAATTTGCGCGTTCCCAGTTTGGTTAAAATGGGGAATAAAATGTTAGAGATGTTTTTTTTTATCATAAAGATAAAAACATTACCACAGTTTTCAAAATATTACCAACGGATGAACGAACTACACATAAGTCCAGTCAACTAAGTAGATTTATGTGTCCCAAGATTAATGAAGTTCAGAAAAATTTCCTCAAATGTGTCATATTATGTTAAAATAATAAAATGTCCGCCATTATTCAAATATGAAAACAAGAGCAACGAAATAAACAAAACTCAAGTTAGCTTCGCACGTAGCGCACGTGTACCAAGTTACATTCAATTCCTGAAAATATATCAACACATACGTCACATAATGTTAAATTATAAAAATGGCTTTCATGGTGAAACTACGAACACAATGAACGAAGCAAATAAAGTCAAGTCAGATTTGCATGTGGTTCATGTGTACTAAATTCCTAAAATATTTCCTAATGTAAGCCAAACTATGCTAAAATAAAATATGAAAATGGCTGCCATTTTGAAAATATGAAAACAGTATGAACGAAACACACACAAGTCAAGTCAGCTTTGTATGTAGTATGTGTGAACCAAGTTTGATGTAATTCCGAAAAATATATTTCCTAAGATATGTGATACTATACCAAAAACATAGAAATGGCCATTATTTTTAAAATATGAAAAAGGTGTAAACGAAATATGTGTATATATATATATATATATATATATATATATATATATATATATATATATATATATATATATATATATATATATATATATATATATATATATATATATACA
>PNEQ01127538.1:0-17634 GCA_003012365.1 Medauroidea extradentata | reverse complement strand
AAAAATAAAATGTACTGAAACATCCAGAATAAAATAAAATTACTGTATAACACCAAATTACTGTTAGTATAATGTAAGCAAGTTAATATCAATGAAATAAAAAAAAAGTCAGGAAAATGAACCTAAACTTATGAGAAAATAGACAAAACATTTTAATATTTAATTTATATAAGTCGTGACGTATATAATACGGCACAGAGTAATCTGTATGTTCTTTGTTTAGTTGATTCGTGAAATATTAAGTTCCTTGAAAATAAACTGTGGTTTTACGACAAACTTAGAACCACTTGAATACTAACCAATCGCTGCTTTAAAAAAAAAATAATGCACTTGGCTTAAATGAAAGTTTACAAGACTTCGCCAGCACTTGGCGGTCGCCCCCCCCCCCCCCCATAATAATGATTCAGAATCATTTTGTCATCGATTCTTAATACATGTGCAAAATGTCAATTAATTCGGATGTCTGCTGGAAGTTGCTGAAAAATGAATTGAAAATATTTCCAGATGGCATTCTTATTTTCCATAACGTGAATATCAGGTTAAACATATGCAATTATTATTTTTGTCATCGATTCTTAATACATGCGCAAATTTTTAAATAATTTGTACGGTTGAATATTGAATAGATGGATTCAATTTCACACACGCACAAGCCTTTGGACAAATCTAACAAGAATGTGTTTGTAGTGATTTTTAATGTTTATTTTTATTTTATTTATTTATACACTACAAGATTCAGCTCTAGGCCGGTTTACAACTTGAAGTGTTTAACCTTATACATAAATACACATTAATACAACAAGAAGTTCATTTAAAAAAGAATTAGTAATACAATTAAAGAATTGTGGAAAAAAAATTTACAGTCACATAACAATTTGGAGAAAAAGTGCGAATACTATCATTTGCACTTGTATGTTTTGTGGCGACTGCAAAGTAAATATCTGGGTGCGAGTCATAGGCGTAATTCGGGGGTGGCAAGGGGTGGCGTTTGCCACCCCAAAATTTTTGATAGAGAACATACACTTTTACTTGTGCATTTTCCATTACACTGTTTTTAATTTAGCTTATTATATATAATAATCAATACAAAAGTGTATACATAATTTTAATGAAAGCTGTTCGATTTCCAGCTTTCTTTTTTTAAATATTTTGTACCGGGTAATAATTCTTGCCACCCCAATCAAAATGCTCAAATTACGCCCATGGGTGCGACCTTGCGGAGATTATGTACGTGTGAATGCAAGGGCGCTGATCTCTTCTGCCCGCACGCCCCGCCGGTATGTAAACAAACGCGCGGCCAGGCAGTGGCCCACCGCGACGACAGAAGTGTGCCGGCAGTCAAGTGGTGGCACCTAGCGGCTACTGCAGGAAGCAGTGCGCGAACAGGACTCGGAGCGTCTAGGTCGCCTTAACTTTCCAGCTCCTCGGAAATGTGCGGGTGCATTCGTTCATCCTCGGCGATAGAGCCAGGTATCTCTCCCCCTTTTCCCGCCGGGGTCCTAGTTGTCCCGGCTTCTGTGATAATTAGTTTATGTTAGTTTAGGTTAGTTTAAAGTGTCTTAAAGTACTGTGCGCTGAATCGAAGGACGTTTTTGTTAGATTAGAAACTACACTAAAGTTCTGCATACATGACGCTGCCCACGGTCATAGGAGGACAGGTCTGGACACTGGAGTTGAAAATTGACCCTCTTATGACTGAATACCGTGGTAAAATCGAGATAATCAGAACTATGCAAATGACAGTATGAGAAGTGAGTTCGTTTTCGTATATGGTGTGTGCTACAATTTTTCACAAACAGTGTCATAACAATAACCACTGCATAGTTGCGTTTCCAACTTTCTAATGCGAGAATCTATGCGCAGCCAATAAAAATTTTCTATCATTTGATTTCGCATGTTATTTTCGGCCATGGATTTAGGCTACGTATTACGAGGAAATAAGCAAAATAGATAATTTACAAGAAAATGATGACGAAAGTAAACATGTAATGGAAAGCAGTTTATGTAATACAGTAATAGACGTAAGTAAAGTAATTATGTTAAAAACAATTCGTTGGACGGTGAAACCTGATTGGGAATGTAATGTAAACATCCGGCTTTATGATGTCAGCCGTAGCAAAACGTGTAGTTTTAAGAACTCTGCCTACCTCAGAGCTCCGGCGGCAGCAAGGATAGGGCGTTACAGGTTAAATTATATTCCTAAATATCTCAGTCACTTTCAAATCTACAATATATGCCACCACTGACTTTTTTGTTCAGTACGATACGGCCCACACTGCTACGGAATCTTTTAGCAAGTTATATCAATACCCTGAAAACTATGATCAAATAAGTGTTTTCGTGCCGATTAAACACTCGAAACCCGTACTCATAAAATTATTTCTACATTTTCGTTTACGAAGCAGTATTCTCCTCTTCTCAATGCAGAAAATGGTTTCCATTCGAAAGCGACATCTCAAAGGGTGACTGAGCTACACGGAATTTAGTTTAACATGTAAAACCCTATCCTTGCTCCCGCCGCGCTCCGAGGTAGGCAGAAGCCTTAATGGCTTTGGCAATAGTAATGAGCAAGGCCGGATCTAGGGGGGAGGAGCCTTAGGCGACAGTCTGAAGGAGCGGCAAATCCTGCAGGTTCGAATTACTACTGCTTTTTTAACTTGTGGAGAAAAAATGGGGTGGGGGTGATAAAAAGTACTTTTACCCCCCCCCCCGCATTAAAATATCTGTAGATCTGACCCTGGTAATGTGCATGGTTGTGTTTATGGCTATTTTGATTGCACGGCCCGGATTGGCATCCCTGCTGCAGTGGTATTGTTTTAACATTGTAACTACGAGTAGAAAGTTCATGTCGGAGCCGCTAGGGGAACTATACAGTGTAATGACGATATGATGTATTGCATTGTTAAAACACTTCCACCTTACGAGCGGTACTTTGACATGAAGGGGTCAACTCAGTAGCATTGATAGATAGGCTGTGTCCAGCTCCAGACCTGTATATTTAACATGGGGGTAGCATAAGGTCTGAATTGTGGGCGAGGGGAGTGAAGCCAAGAGGAGGGAGAGGTAGATACCAAATTTGCCAGCCGCCATTCTGATTTAACCTCAAAAGTTCACATCAGACTGGTATTTTTTATGGTAAATTAATGTATTATGCTCTTTATTTGATGTTTATATTTGTACCAACCACGTCAAGCGTTTGTTTGGTTACAATTCCCGGCGACATGCTCCATCTGGACCCTTCTAACATTTTTGATATTTAATACCGTGGTGCTGCCTTTACGAGGATAAACGAATGCTCCCGAGTAGTTCCGAGGAGCGGAATAGTCAACGCGACCCAGACGCTAGTGAACAAGGCTACTTACTGGCGCGTGCGACATTCCTAGCCAGGGTCACTCGCGGATGTAGCTGTGGTGACCTCGGCGAGGGGAATGGGGTCAGTGTCAGGTCGCGAGCTTACCCACGTCAGTCTCCATCTCTACACAATGGGACGTCTAGTTACACCCGGAATTTAAGCTCGCCGTTCACCCCATTCAAGATGTCACTTCGTGTTCGTTAATTAATGTCCACGCCCGGTAGTTTCACTGTAATTTTGGAAAGATATTTTAAACAAACATTGTTTCCGTACCTAAGAATCCCTACATTGTTTTTGTTTAGCAATAAACGTCATAGTTCTTCGGGTTTTTGCCCCCCAAAGTATCATCAATTTTTTACATGAAAGTAAGCCAAAATCATGCAAAATATTTTTTGCGAACTATATATTATTTTGTAAAACTTCTACATAGGATTGTGTATCGTGTGACTGCTCTTGGTCTTAAATTAGAGAAAAAAAATCTGTTAACAATTGTTAATTTTTTTTGCAGCAACTCAAAAATACTACCTAGCATGACCTTAAACGGTAATGCAATATTTTGAACGCGTAATTTTTGGAGCAGATAAAATTGTGTATTATTTTATTTAAGACCTTGTGAACCAAATGTAAATAAAATGTAAACACTGGTCAAAATAGTAAGGAAGTCGTTGAAAATTACTCAACGGATCGGACATAAATAACTAACAACAACGATGTAAGATTGCTATTGGATACAAGAGAATAGGTACGGGTAATATGTTAGGCAACAAAAACAAGCACAAACACTTCAACTGTATTCTAGTATGATATAGTCTTTCCGAATTACCAATACTGCTGCACGCCTGCGTGGCACGAACTCGGTGAGATGATCAATGAGCTGTTGGAGAGAAGTCGCCACTCTGACATGAGGACATTTTCCAGTATTGCGCGAGTTACGACAGGTTGTGTTCCAGCTGCAGTGCATCAGTCTAATGCATCCCAGACCTGCCCAACTATTGGAATCACACCATGTTTAGAATCACTAATGCTAAATGCATAGTAACCAACCTCCTAATTGTTTTGACCAGTGTACTGACATAATAGATTAACTACCAGAAGTTTCACACCAAAACATTTTGTTCTTAATTGTTTCGACCATACTGAAACCTGTGTAATAGTTTTATTTATGTATTTATTTATATTTTTTAACTTCAGGTGTCTCTGTAAGCTGACACTAAAGAAAGTTTCGCAAAAAAAAAAAATAATTTTATGACTAGGTAGAAGTAATATAATCCTTATGTATGTTATATTAACTTTTTTCACAGTCCATTACTTTATTAGGTCGTTTTAAGTTTAAAAAATATTGTTCTGAACATTTGGTAGTGTGTGTTATAACAGGCCTATGTATACACACATCATCTAAAAAAGATATAATCTGCGCTTTAAAACGGTTTTGCAGAAAAATAAATGTTAGTTGGTATTAATGCCGAATGGCTTTGAATTATATAAATTACAATTTGTCTTGCAAAAAAGAACACTTTTTTACGATCTGTAGCCGTCGCATAACATGTCAAAAGCCAAATTTTATTGATTTTCGCAAAAAAAAATTCACTATCAGAAATGTTATATTAATTTATTTTTTAAATTGTTGAAAATATGCAGAAATGTTCAGTTGTCAACTATTTGCCAAACATGCAGAAACATCATTACCGCTGATATTTATTAACTGCCTCATCTAATTTTTGTACGAAATATAATATTAGTTTGAGCGAGTTTGTTGCTGTAGTTAGACCCCGAAACATTAGGGCATATAATTTAGTGTTATTTTTATGAACTTTGTCTCTTCGACGGCGAGGTTATTAGACATGATTACACACAACTTTGCCTTAAAAGAATCTGGAAGGAGAATCGGCCATGTTCTGTGATACGGAACCACCGCAGCATTCGTGGGAGACCGGATTAAGACGGCTGAAGCCGGGAATCGAACCTTTGCCCTCCCGAATACGAGTTCAACGTTTACCGTTGCTCCATCTCGCTCGGCGTAGAAAAGAATATGGCTGCTAGTTCAGCAGTGTTACTAATTAAGTAAGTATTCATATTATATTATTTTATATTTTTTAGGTTTTTTTTAATTGTTTTAATTTTTTTTTTTTTTTTTTTTTGAGAAGAAAATTGTGATTTTTGCTATTACATCGTAAATTATATTTAACTTACCGTACAGTCACTGTTGTACTTTAAATGTATATTTTGGCCACAGCCAGTCCAAAAAATTTTTTATTCTTAATTTGCTGTACTGATTGTGGCCTTAAGAGGGCGTGGTACATAATTCAACGCTAAAGGCATGAATCTATAACTCTAAGTTTCTTGAAGCCAATTTGCGAAAATTAATCAGTAGCAATCCTAGACGATAGTTTTAGCCAACGTTTTAAACAAAATTGTTTCCAGTGTTACGAACTTCGGCGACACAATCTCTGACGCTGGAACGTCGTGCATTTAAACTGCGGCGCAAGAGGTAACGCGTAACGAATTAGTAATTTTGGATAAATATTTACTCATAAAGTTGGCAAATACCATTACCTAGGATTGCCATTGAGTACTTTATCCAGGTTGGCTTCGAAAAAAGCGTATAAATCCATTGATGTTTTCAGCGTTTATTTATCTACTACACACTCTTAATATACATGAAAAGTTTAACTGCGATGCTCTTACTGTAGCGTTGCTAAATAGAACTCAAGCTATAATCGTAAAGTTTACATTTAATTCTCAGAATTAAAAAAAAAAAAGCAAAAATATAAATAATCTAATACATCAAATGGAGTGTTAATAAAAATATGTATTTCTTGTGGTGTCGCATCTGTAGCAGATGCTAAATGTAGGCACGGACATTTCTCCTCGGTGGTTACGTCGGCCAGTGTTGTGGGATCGGTAAAAAACAGACCCGGGGGGAGTGGGAGGGCGAAAGTTTCGCCTGGACGCGCATCTGAAGGGCGGTACCACACTCCAGCGATCTTTCCCAAGGTCGAGCTTTCTGCCAAACGGTCCGTGTCGCCCCAGACTGTCTCACCTAGACTTTAGTCAGCCAGTCCGTTTACCGACTCTTTCACACGTTATATAGTCCGCAGTATACACGGCGTTGTCAAATTGCATGTCAATATTTTGGGCAAACAATTCTCACATGTAGAAGACAAAACATAGGTTTGAAAACGCACCGTTTCTGCACTATAGTTCGCAGTACACGGCATACGATTGATAGCGCGCGGGCTGCTGTTTTCACTGTTATTCCTGTACAGAACTGCTGTAATGACATTCCACAACATGATCCAGCACTCGCTATGAACCGTACTTCATATATTGCTAACTGTAGTGCAGAAACTGTGCGTTTTTGGACCTATGCCCATAAAATATTTTTTGTTCCTCTACATGTGACAATTGTATTCTCTTACATTGACATGCAATTTGACAACGTCCTGTATTTTATAATATCATAACTAGCTGCGCCTCTTTTCCATTTTTTTCACTACATATTTTAGGTACTCCGTTCTGCCTCTGTATAAAAATATCCCGTTTTGCTGCAGCCCCCTTTTCCGAAGTATAAATTCATGCGGGCGTACACACAAATCACCAAAGGGTTTTTTTTTTCACTACATTTTTTGGGTACCCCGTTTGGCTGCTGTATAGCCCTCTCCCTTTTTTTATCCCCTCGCCAAAGTATTTACTTTCGACAAAAACCTTCGCGGTCGCTCGGGCAACAATTTACTTAAGTCCCTTCGCGATTGGTTGGATGGTAAAGGAATGCATAGAAGACGAACAAACATTCATCTCTCTATATATATAAAATGAAAGCTGACTGTCTGACTGACATATCAAACTGCAGCCCAAACCACTGGACCTAGAATCGTGAAATTTTTTGTGGGGGTTCCTCTCAGGTCGTAGGCGAGCACTAAGAAGGGATTTTTCGAAATTCGACCTCTAAGGGGGTGAAAAGGGGTGAAATGTGTTTCCGAATAAACGTTGATAAAGCTCGAACCCAACTGCCTATCATCATGATTTTTACTTTAATAGGACACTCGTAAAAATGCATATTAGCAAATTTAAGAATTTTTCGAAATTCAACATTTAAGGGGGTGAAAAGACCTTATATGCGTTTCCGATTAACTATCGATATCTATCGAATCCTTCGGGATAGAGTGTTGTAGTCACTTCAGAATGTTGCTGACATAAATGTCCAAAATGGCTACGTATACAAATGCCTATTACACGACTCCAAGACGTTTCGAATTTATTTAATTAAGCGGGTGAAAATACGTGAAATGTGTTTTCGATTATTCATCCATATCTATCGAACCAATCGATATATCGAAGTGCTCTTTGCTTTAGATTGATGCTTTTGTAAATATCTTAAATACCATTAAAATATGTTTTCCGAATTCGGTCCCGAAGAGGTAAAATAAAGAGTAAAATGTATTTTTGATTCACAATCGGTATATATCGATCCCATTGATTTTTATATAGCGATGTGATTTTTGTTTAAGATTGAAGCTTACTTAAATACCTGAAAAGAGATTTCACAAATTTTCGAAATTCGTCACCTAAGGAGGTGAAAAGTGGTGAAAAGTGCTTTCAATTAAAAGTCGATGTATCTTACGTTCAGCGCGCTATTGGCGTTTTTTTTTCACGTCCACGATACACCAATAAAGTATTATAAAACGTAATTAAAGGGTTTTTCGAAATTCACTATTTTAAGAGGTGAAAAGACCTTGAATGTGATTTAGATAAATCCTTGATATCTATCGAACCCGTCGAGCTATATAGTTAATTTTTGCTTCAGGATGACGATTACAGAAATGATCGCAAAACAGTATTAAGAATTTTGGAAATTCGAACTTTCAGTACTGTGCAGTGGTCAGGTGTGTTTTTTAATTAATTATCGATTTTGGTTCGACTGAACGGGCTTGCGTCGTGATTTGCACTTTAATTAGATACTTATACAAATGTCTAAAATGTGAATTAAAAAACTTTAAAATTCGACACCCAAATGGGTGACAAAGCACAAAATTTGTATTCCATCAATTCATGATATCTATCTAACCAGTAAAGATATTGAGGTGTTGTTCGCGTCAGAGTGATGCTTACGTAAGTATTTAAATATTATATGTTAGTTTGTTTTTACTTTATAATATAACTTTATTATTAGTAATACAACAAAGTTTGTAAACTTGCAAGGCAGACGATCCGAAAAGCAAGTACTAGCAGCGAGAAATAACTTATAAGGAGTATCACTGTACAGTAACCTATCGAGACGTGGTGTTGTACAACCTTTAAATGGTACATGCGAACGTTCAATTCTCTCACACAAAAACTACAATGCAAATCGAATTATTGCAATTTACATGAAGTCGTTTAAAAGGGGTAAAATGTATTATGCAGTTAATTTTCCATATAGGTTCATCGACAACATCAGCTCACTTATATCGTCTCATTAATCTCAAGGTTGGGGCACCAAATACGTTTTCGCGAAATCTTTTCCCACCAAAACTTTCTAATGGCATTAAACTTCAAGTGAATATTTTGAAAATATGAAATTGAGGGCACCGTCACCAATGGTTGTGCACAGGGTAAATCAAACTTTTTCATTCGATTAACCACTTACCTTTAGGTGTCTGTAACTACCCCACAACGTTAAATTTACAGAGCTTTAAATAAGGCCTAGGCGAAGTCGCTGTTAGTGGCTGGGACAAACTTAAGACTCCTTTTTGCGCGGACACATGTAGCTACTTATATTGCTGCAGAGTTTTGTTCAGCTAGCCGCATGGACATTCTATTACTTTATGACTGAAGTATCATTTGTTTTATGTACAAAGAGATTTTTCTGTTAAAGTAAATATTATCAGTTACGAATAGTACTCGCGAGCAAAGTCGCGGGGGACTGCTAGTCTTAATATATAAAATTAAGTGTCCTGGCTCACTCACTCACTCATCAACGCACAGCCCAAACCGCTGGACCTAGAATCATGAAGTTTTGAGGGAAGCTTCCCCTTGCCCCGTAGGCACCCACTAAGAATGGATTTTTGGAAATTCGATAATTAAGGGGGTGAAAAGGGGTGAAACGTGTTTTCAAAGAATCGCTGATATCTCATTAACCGGGAAAACTATCGTAATTTTTTTAACTTCAAAATATTGACAAAAAATGCATATTTGTACATTTTCCGATTTTGCGAAATTCGAAAATTAAAGGGGTGAAAAGTCGCAAAATGTGTTTTTCATTAATCCGTGATTTCTCATAAACCATTTCAGATAGTGAGGTGATTTTTTCTTCAAAATTATGCTTAAGTAAATATCTTAAAAGCTTGTTTAGAATTTTTCGAAATTCGTCCTTGAAAGCTCTTAACAAAATATAAATTGTTTTTAATTAATTCCACTTATCTTCTAAACCATTGGAAATATTGAAATGGATTATGCTTTAAAATAAATCTTTCGTAAATTTAAAGAAAGTAATTTCAGGATTTTTAGAAATTCGTCCTTGATAGCTGTTTAAAAAAATGTGTTTTCAAATAGTCATCTGTACCGCTTAAACCCATTGAGATATCGAGATGTTTTTTTATAAGAATGAAGCTTATGTAAATATCTAGAATTAAATTCAGGATTTTATGAAATTCGAAAATTAAGGATGTGAAAAGCAGTAAAATGTTACAGTCTCCGAAAAAAAGAGAATGATCATGGATAAATAATTCAACATTTTTTTCTTTTTGCCAACCTACTTGTAAATAAAACCTCTTTGGACTGCAGCCTGTACATACGAAATAATTATCACGACCTGCCTTTAAGCATTTATTCAGGTATTGTGTAAAGTTTGTGGTGTCGGAGGGGTGGGGTTACGGATTCGTATCCCGCGCAAGACTTTGCGATGGGAATTACTATGACGTCATACGAGCATATTGCGCGCGCTCTTTACACTGAGCTAAGACAATTTATAGTTCACTGTTATTGAGTACGCTAGCTGTTAAATGCCTTCATCAATATTTTATCCAGAGTTACTGTTTACATTACATAATTTCACGCGGGCAAAACCGCAGCCGGCCAGCTATTTTATACAGAAAATAAAGACGAATTAAAAAAAAAAAAAATGTTCTGCAATGCAAAGTGGACTGGATAAAGCTGTTGGTAGTTGTTTTAGATAGATACTGAGAATATAGTAAAACCATCAATTAATACGTAGTTAAGTTAGTTACTCTTTTCAATAGTACACGCGGGTGAAGCCGCAAAGGGACAGTTAGTATTTATATGTTAGACTGTGCAAAACTGATTTGGAGTTCGTCCATTCCGTGCGTTAGAAATATGTTGCTACGAACCAGTTTGAAATAAATTTAACCATGAAGTGTAGACAAAAGGATTCAAAACTCGCAGACGAACAACAAATCATAAATACTATGTACATGAACCTGCGTAATCCAGCTATCACACGTCGGGTGATGGAATGATTGTAGAAATACTTTTCTTATTTTTTTAGTTGTAATATTTTAGGAGTGGAATGTCAATTTTAGGAGAAATTTATCGTAACATAAGTTAGGCTAAAAACCAAGAATGTGTAGATACATATACAATTATCAAGGAATTGCGACACAACAAGAAACGATACGAAATAAAGGTGACAATGTAGAAGGCGAGAGGAAGCAATTTATGCGATACGGGTGGTTTGTAAGTAGCTTTATGTAAACCCAGGAATTTCATGAGTTCAACGACATCTGCTGGTTGAACTTAACTGTCTTCTTCCCTCTACTACTTGGTTATTGGCTGCTGCTGGCCCAATGAGTGGCCAGTTATATATTTAACAATGCAGCACGGTAGTCCGTTAGTATTTTCGTGCTGGTTCGATATTGGTGTATAGTTCTCAAGGACAAGTTTCATGAACGCTGACCCAACCGAAGAAGTAACCCACATGTACACGAGTTAGAAATTCAACTTGTAGCGGATCTCCATCTGTATGTAGTAGGAAAAATAAGTCCCGACGTTCTGGTAAATTCGATACCGTGTTTTCATCCGATGAGAATATAATAACTTAGAATCTCGAATACATTCATAATAATAGCAACTATGCAGTTAAAATTAACTGTAAGAAATAAACCTCGATAATATCCTACATTTTGTTAGTAATTATGTATGCTATTGCTGTTACACGCCACTATATTACAATTGCTTGCCACCACTGCACTTCCAGCAACTTGAGACAATTTTCATTAGTTGCGTAGTGTCAGCTGTAATCAGATTCGCAGTTTTTTTTAGACCAGTTAAAATGTTTATCTTCAAAACTCCTTCTATTTAATAATATTAGGTAGATGTTGTGACGTGCCACATGGTCGCCACCGAAATTAATTATGTTAATGGTGAAAAGTCAATTATCATAAATGCCATATGTAATCATAACTGTGTCTTGCGACCACTATTTCTTCTCGCCGCCATATCAAGATGACGATAAAATAGTTTTCATCTTGTCGTCATAATTGTACCAGTTTTTATATAGAAAAGCAGAAATGTAGATATTCTGTCTTCGCAGACACTACAGAGCAGGTGCATGGCGTCTGGGTCTTCTGGCCCTCACCCACGCTCTAGTTACCTATTAACTATTGTCGAGAGGGGAGTGAAGCCGGCCGGCAGCTTTTAAAATGTAAATGTAAAATAGTTAATTATTAGGATATAAGGAATTTTAACAATGAGAAAAACATTTAGTATAGTTGTTTGTATATCCGAAAGAAATAATATAATTGTATAATAAATACGGCTCTAGCAAGTAGTTTCTGTCCTCGAGAGGCAGGGCCATCTGTTGGAAGCTGGCTCCTGATTGGCCAAACTGAACCAAAGCCTACAGGACAAGCACCGGAGATTTTGGCGCCAACTGGGAGTCAAGCGACACTTCGATAACGGTTTTCGAGAAACGTCGGCGGTCCGCGAAGACGGGAGGGCGGAGTGTAACCGTCGGGCGTCGAGTTAGACGTTGAGACTCCTTGGAGTAGAGAGAGAGAGACGTTGTCGAGCCGCTAAGACTGGAGGGCGGAGGGTAACCGTCGGACGTCGAGTTAGACATCGAGACGCCTTAAGAGTAGAGAGAGAGAGAGAGAGAGAGAGAGAGAGAGAGAGAGAGAGAGAGACGTCGGCGAGCCGGAAGACGGGAGGGCGGTGTGTCACCGTCGGACGTCGAGTTAGGCGTCGAGATGCCTTGGAATAGAGAGACGTCGGCGAGCCGCTAAGATGGGAGAGCGGAGTGTCATAGTCAGGTGTCGAGTTAGGCGGTGTAGAGAGAGAGGTCGGCGAGCTGCGAAGACGGGAGGGCGGTGTGTCACCGTCGGGCTTCGAGTTAGGCTTCAAGACGCCTTGGAGTTTAGAGAGAGAGACGTCGGCGAGCCGCTAAGACTGGAGGGCATAGTGTCATCGTCGGGCGTCGAGATGCCTTGGAGTAGAGAGACGTCTGCGAGCCGCGAAGACGGGAGAGCGGAGTGTCATCGTCAGGTGTCGAATTAGGCGCCGAGACGCCTTGGTGTAGAGAGAGACGTCGGCGAGCCGCGATTACGGGAGGTTGGAGTGTCACCGTCGGGTGTCGAGTTAGGCGTAGAGACGCCTTGGAGTAGGTAGGCAAACGTCGAAAATCCGCGAAATAGGCGGGCCGGAGTGACACCGTCGGGACGCAGTTTAGGGCGGACGCAGTTGAATCGCGAGAGACGGCGGCGGGCCGGAGCACCATCGTCGGGCGTCGGTTTAGGCGTCGGGGCGCTATTGAGTAGAGATATCGTCGAACTGTGAAGTACGGCAGGCCGGGACGCCTACGGGTATTATTTAAAAAGAATGTAAGTTATTTAAATACGTCGCAATTCGATGGGTAGTCAACTGACGACGCCGCAGCTTACGTGACTTTCGACGTGGAGATTAGTGGACGTAAAGTCCTCAAGAGTCGTACCGACGCAGCTGGTGCAGTAACGGTCCGTCAGGAAATGACAGCAACGACGTGCTACCCGGGAAAAGAACTTACTGTCTTGTTTATTTCCTCGCCCGAGCAACCAGAACTTTCGTTAATTAACCAGTTATAATTTTTATTTAAAATAGCAGCGCGTCGCAATGTTAAGTTATATGTCGTGTATAATTTAATTTTTAGTGTCTAATTTTATTTTTGTTTAAGTAGCATAGCTTCCAAAAATTAAAACCTTTTAAATTGTTCCAATCCAGTTAAATAATAGAACATTTATCGTAAGCAGCCTCCTTACTTGCGCTTCAAATGTATTGCAGCGAGTTACGACTATTCTCTTTTTGTCGAAACTATTTCACGACAATTATATTTGTAAATATACGAAAAGAAAAGCACACTTCTAACTATGTCGCTATAGTTTTAAAAATCCGGTACGTTTATTAGGAACATTATTTTAGGGCCACTCAAAACGGCAAAAAAATGGCTTTTCTATACTGCCGTATCTGGAAAAATAAAAATCAGATTTAAAAAACACAACCATAGAAACAAGCGTTAGACTTTGAACTATGCTGCCCACAAACAAAATAATGTGGTCACCGCTTAAGGCCATATAGGGAAAAGGATAATAGTAGAGCACTGCACGCCAGCTGAGGGGCTTGCGCGGAGAGGCGATAATACGTTACACGCGCCGGTTAGCGGCAACCTTACCGCTCCTGTCTCACACACACAAAGGTAGCCTATCTAGGGAGGCCCCTTAACAGTATTGTTGTACTCACTAAAGCGTGACTGTTTTAACTGTGCCCGAAAATAATTATTAGAAAATTATTTATCCCATTGAGAACATTGGGGGTAGAAAGCGCGTGCCAGGTTTACAAGTATGCAAACTTTTGAGTTATAATTATAAAAGTTTTTCCCCGTATATAAATGTCAGTACTAAGTAGTTTGTCGCAACACTTGCGCTTTGTTTGCCCAAATTAGTGCTTTGACATTTCGCTACTCTCAGTTTGAATGAGTTGCACTTTAGTATGTCCAAGCTTAATGTATTTATTTTACAAAAGCATTAACCTTTAGAGAGACTAAACTTAAACGTCCACATCCCTATCGGAACGCGCGATTTAGACAGCTGCCTTGCAATTCGGTAGCCTACGTTGAAGACATGTGCAGTTTAGAAATATGTGATTGCAAGTGTTTAAACCCTCGAACAATAAATTCCGCTTACATTTTAGTCATTTGGCATTGAGCAATACCAGTAAATATCCGTTTTATGCAAATTTGGACGTTGAAATGGCCTGTACAAACTATCAAAGCAGATAAAATGGTTATTGTAGTAAAAAAAAATAGTCAAAGTATATGTCTGCAAAACAAACTAGGTATACCTCGTACAAATATAAAAATGATAAAAACCATTAAAACTATCGGTGAACTACCCTCTTGAACATGTTTTAGGATTCTGTTAGACATTAACCTAACTTCGGTTTGAAAGTTTAGTTTAATCACTCAGATCCAGGCTAAAATCTCTAAGCAAGTAACCGGTAAGTGCTAAATGAGTACAAAGCTAAGAAAAGTTGACCTATTTGACTAAATTATCTACCTCTACATTTTCTTGGAATTGAGATGGATATCAGTCACCCCTCCAAGTATTAATTAGGAACCAACCCGCCGCCACTTAAATTAGGAACAGATATGCTGTCGCGTAACAAAGCTTACGTGTCAGTGCTAATTTGTTTAGGGACTGAATGATATTATGCTGTTAGGTACACTGTTTTATTTGCCTTGATACATTTTTGTTGTACAGTACTTTCGTAACATTTTATTGTAGATCAACCAAGACTGTACTTTTCTGGTAGAGCTTTATTCCATATTTTATTTTCAGGTGCTGTAATACGATCTCATAACAGTTTGCACGTTTTCGTTCTTTTTTTATCTTACTCCATAAAAGAAAAATAGGTTTGAGATGACCTTCTTGTCTGTGTTAGTGTCTGTGAACATATCCTCTCACCGCGCTGTTAAAATCATTTTAACCCGTAAACCTAATTCATTAAACTTGGTACACACAGGATGGTTAACGAGTAGTCGTCGCCACACAGAGCTTATACGCTTCATAGTTTGTATTAAAGCATATCATAAACATGTTGGTCCCTTGTTAAATGAAAATCAGCAATTTACTGTAACGTATAATTTATCGATGTGACGCATTTCACACGGGATGACATACAAAATCTACTCAGTTTCTGAAACGCTTGACTAGTTGGTTTATCTGCAAGTGCTGACGTTCGAATACAAGCAATACAATCTGATAAGTCATAGCTTATTTAAAATGTTTGGAATTACTCTGAAAATACTGGAACCCACACAAACATTACATTATTGCTCCAAATAATGTAAGGAATAAATCCCGTGAGTGACAGTAATTCCTTGTGAAGGGCAAAATGGTGGGCGAGATCCTGGGTTCCCTCGTTACACAGTAAACATTTTTTGTACTTTTACAAAAAGGTTTTTCGTAACACTACAAAAACGTTTTGTAAAATTTACAGAAATCCTGTACGTTTACAAATTTCTTTGTATATTTACAAACATTTCTGTAAATCTACAAACTAATTTTGTATATTTACTGCTAATATCTGGTTCACTTTACAACAATTGTTTGTAGTGTTACAAAAATTTTTTTTTGGAAACTAGTTACCAAATTTTTTTTTTTTGTAAAACTACGACATATTTTGTAAAATGTGACATGTCTTCTAGGTTCATTTTATTTCAAATCGAAAAAATTACTCATTAATATATATTTTACTAGTTCCTAAAGGTGTTCACAATATTTATAGCCACTTTAAAAGGTTTCGGACGTCTCACATTTATTACGTGACAGATAATGTTCTGATATTAGTTTACGAGATTTTCCTTTTTTTTTTTTTTTTTTTTTTTTTTTTTTTTTTTTTTTTTTTTTTTTTTGCTGTGTAGTCTATGATACTTCTTTGGGAGATGGTCGGAGGCGCAGCTCAGTGTTCCACCAATGGGTTGGATGGTTCCAACTGTCTGTTACAGCACGCGCCATGTAGTTGGTGGGTAACGAGCTGGAATGTGTCGCATATAATATTACTACAGTTTTAAATTCCAATGGCTTATTTACATAGGTTGATTTAATCATGGGCGTCACAACCATAGGGGACGGAGGGGACACGTCCCCCCCCCCCCCCAATAATACCTCTTTTCATTTCGTCTTCTCCAATATGTACATGCTGTTTCTTAACTTGTATTAAGAACTTTAGGACGTGCTCCTTTACCAAAAAAATATGTATAGTTTTACAATGAAATTTTTGTCTACTGATATTTGTAAGACAAAAATTAACACTTGGATATTTAATTTTAAATTGTACTTTTGCAAAATATTGGAAACGACGAGGAGTTAAATTTCAATTCTGTGCACAATGTTTAGTGTTATTGAGATCTTCAACGCATCAAGAAGCCGCTCTTTAGAACACTCCCCCTCATGAAAATAACACCCTCTCATTGAGTGGAACTTCTGTGGCAAACATTCCATGTTAATTTTCTTAACAATACATACCAAGAAACATAAAAGGTTCTCTTTTTGAAAATAGTTAGAATTCACCGTTTACAAGAAATAAATCTTAAAAGTAATCAGATGCTGCAGTAACATTGTTAGCTCACGAATTTCTGTGGCAAAGAAATTCACTCGTGAAACATACCAGTGATGGTGTGTGATGGGCATGGCAGTGTATGGAGTTGCTTGAAAGTGAGTTTGTTGAGGTTTATGTGACATGGTTCTAAAGAACTGTAGCACAGGATGTGTTTTTCAAAGTGCAAAATGCATTTACAAGCATGCTGGGTGCAATTACATTGCGGGTGTAGCAGTTTTTGCCTACATGCCAGGTATTGTATTGTTGACACAGACACACTAGAATGCATTTTATAGCAAATTGTATATTCTAGTGACTTGTAAAACTAAGACCTTTTATATTGCTTAGGATGTACTGCTCAGAAAAGTAACATGAGATGTTCAGTAAACCCAACGCCACAAAAGTTATAGTCAATAAGAAGGTGACCACCCCTGTCATTTTCATGAAGGAAGTTTTAAAGAGAACTTTCTGGATTTGGTCGAAGACCTCTGTAACACTTATAATTGTGCACAGAATAAGTTGTAACGGGCAAAATTTCAATGTTTTTAAATTATATGTTTTTAAATTAAGATATATGTGTAGCATAAAGACTGAACTGAAAAAGTGTGTTGTTGGTAAGCCTCTAGAGAGGGTCGAGGTGAAGTCAGCACTAGACAGGACAGGAAAAATATTAGCTCTGCGAGGGGCCAAGAAAAAAGTGTCGCCGAGGCTTGTCGCAT
>PNEQ01127537.1:0-17631 GCA_003012365.1 Medauroidea extradentata | reverse complement strand
CATCATGTTTCGGATATGCTGGCTGTCACGTCGGCCGCCCTCGAAGGGTTAAGACGCAGTTGGGACAGGTATCTATGACGTAGGTTCGGCGGTTTTCCCACTATGAGCCACCCGGGCTTTGAGTCATCGGCCAGCCCTCAAGGTGTTACGAAACAGCCGCCGACCACTGGCCTCCAGGAACATGGCACGCAACAGTATTGTTGTCAGGATATGTAACTTGATGCAAGTATCTACAGTGATCACTCTACTTGACACTACGTGTAGTTTAACAATTTTTCCATTTTCCGTGAACCAATGTCCTTAAGAAGAGTCTTCGCCGATGTAGAATATCCGCGTTTGACACGTGGGAACAGCGTAGCGATAAGAGTCATTGTCCCACACTTGACGAGAAGCATATCGCTAGAGATGATGGTTTATCGCGGAAAAACTTGACTATTTGCTAGGCTTCAACATACGTTCAACTTATCAAAAGATTACTGGCTTTTCCTTGTTCGTGGAGCTACTGCCCTATTTGACTGAGCCAATAAGAATGCCGCTATTTTAATATTTAATGCATGTTATTGGTCTGCAGACAGGTACGTTGTGTCAGTGTTTTCAAGGCTATGTTGACGCAAAACATTTTCGCGATATACCATCATCTCTACATATCGCGTATATTTTCTCATCGCGTCAAATTGGCGTGCAAGGTTTTCCTTGTAGTATTTTTCCTATGGGACTTCAAGCGATGAACACAACTATTTGTTTTTGAATCGCTTTGTATTTACGAATCCAGGTAATATTTTCGGAGTTACAGCAGTCTAAAAAACAGTTTTTAGCAATTTTGAGAACCCCGAACATCATGTTTCTAACAAGCGTGCTGAATATTTGAAAACATAGAAGCATAGCTTCAAGTGTGTGTTCTTTTCGGAGATAAACGTAATATGAATAAGTTAAGCGGTTTCACGTAAAAAATAATACGCGTGACACGCTGCAACTCCGCCCACGCGCCAGTCGAGGACTACTCTTAAGGCGGCCGCCTGGCGACGTTCTAACTGCATGCAGCATGTTCGAAATTACGTTTTATCTCAGAGACTAGTAACGTGTGTCCATGATGCTTAGCTACGAAAATAAAACACACTTCTGACTTCTTGTGCATGTGATTTTTAAGCCAAGCTTGGCTTAATCAGCTTCTAAAGACAGTTGTTTAACAATATATATGTACTGGATCCGTATAAACTTAACAATGGCCTTTTCTATAGGGACTGGTTGAATCAACTGACAGGTTCACTGTCGAAAGTCCCATAGTATAAACGTTACCGCGGGAACACTGCACGTATGTCTAAGACTTTGGGCGTAGAGGCGATATTACAATACATGTGCCGGCCGGCCTCGCTCGTAGTGCCTCATCGATTTTCATAACACAAACACATTCTTCACTAGAGAGCCGCCTTAAGGCGCGCATAAAATATTACATCGTCACTACTCGGTAAGCCCTAGATTTTCGTGCAATCTTTCTGATAAAACCTTCTGTACTAAAGAAATTTAGGCGGTGACCGTGTAATTTCATTGATTGAAAGTCCATATCAAATTTAAATGCACTTTTCACTACAACTGAGTACCGCATACATGTGGCAAGTACGTTTCGACACATGGAAGTCGGAAAAGACAGAATTTTGTGATGTTGCTTTTCTTGTAAACAACGAGAGTGATGTCTAAACGGTGTGTTTACTTTTCGTAAAATAGCACACTGGGCGCATGTGGTATCCGGAACCTACTGACATATCACAAGCAGCCTTGTTCTGTGTAAAACATGTTCACGCTGAACCGTTCTGCCAAGACGTTCAAGGTTTATTGTCAAATAAAACGGTATCGAGCAAGAAGAGTTCACTGAAATGTTTGAATTTATTCATAGATGAAAGACTATTCCTCAGAATGGGTAAGGCTTGGTCGGAAACAACCCGCATATATTCAAAAAATCATGTTACATGACTCATCTAGAAAACAGCACTTCCCAACTCACCTCAACACATTTATAGCGCATAACAGCCGGTGGCCACATACTCCTTCCATGATTTGTATCTTGACAAGAATATTTACAGTCGAGTTGTAATAGCCTAACTCCTCTCCAAGCCATCACTTAGTAACTTTACATAATTTGTAAATTTACGTGTTTTGATGAATGACTGGCATTAGAGAAATTATAATATTATGCTCAAAATGCAGACGAATTATTTAATAATGCTTCTGAAACTGGACAATTACGTATTAAGAAAATGTTCCAGAAATTTCTGTTGGCTATAGTAAAAATAATATCCCTTGTGCTGTCCACTAAATTGCCCTGGTATTAATTATATTCGCTGATGGGTTCGGCCAATTTAGTAAAATTTGTAAATTTTTAACAATAAATCTAATCAACCGTCAACCAGCTTAATCTGTCGAAAGTGCCAAAGCCCTAACAAAACAATGAATAACGCTCAGAAAGGAAAATCTGTTCTTATTGTTGCTTTCATGTATGTAATATATGCTAAGAAACTATTCTGTATTCTCTAGCCTTTTAAACGAATTTGGCTAATCATACAACTGTTTAACGTATGCGTATGTTGTCTCATCTCTTAATGCTATCTTATGTACTGTGGTATTTAACATTGCATACAAATATGTTATAAACTATATTTTGCTTAATTTAATGAATTTCCAGCACTGTTTTAAACATTTTAATTCCTTTATCGGATTGAACAGTATTATGAAAGTTCTTTTCCTGTTCCAATATCCTTAAAGACATAAAACAAAATTTGGAAACTATTCAGAGGTTATGATAAACGTAATGATGATTTATTTGTATCAGAATGATTTTTCTTGCTTTAGAATATATTATAGCCCTTCTAGCTAACCAAATATGTTTTTTTGGCCTTCATGTTTTGATTTAATTTACGGCTTATAAAAGTAATGAAGTTTTGATAGTTTAAAAATTTGAAATCCTTTGTTTTAGATAAATATAATTTATAACGCCACTTCTCTGTCTATAAAAATTAGGTTTAATTTGTTGTATATTGCTATACTCCCTTCGTGATGAAGGATAAGTTTGCCATAACATATTATGATCTTACTCTGCACTGACATGCAAACATGTTAATATCATCAGCACAATCGTTCGTCTAAACAGGGACTGAAACCTGGAATCTCTTGGACCGTATATATATTACTGACCTCGACTTACGTGGAAAAGAATATACTGGCTACTTCACTATCATGCATAAGAGTAAATATTTTTGGTATTCGCTGTTAAATTGTTTAAAAACAAAGAATACGTAAATACGAGAAATTGTTCCAACCACATGGAATGAACAACTAATTTTTATATACGCTGTGTTCATAACCAGTATTAGTTATAAAACTCTTTACGTTAAGCGTTATACCATGTAGTTTTTATTCATCACTTTTATAACACAACCACGCAATTGAAACCCATGTAGTGTTTTCTGGAATGAATTTCTACCTTATCCCTCCTCATTGGATTATTTCGTTAATGATATACTGTACGTTTATAAAATGTGGTAGATTTAATAAAGTGACTTATATGCTTACGAAAATACTAGGACGATATTTTTCCTTTGAATGAAATGAGGTTATTAAATTTCAACTTTGCTAATATCGGAAATAACTGAAACACAAACAGCGTTGTTTTGAACAGTGCCTTATGCTGACTAAATCTTCAACTTGTGAAGAAAATATTCCGATTAAAATCATGAAAGGGAATTACATAGTTGTTGTACAGTACATACATCGTGCACTCATGCAAGTGTAATCTGTACAGCAGTTTTAATAAGCAAGTCAAGAAATTCAAGTTACTAAACCTTAACACATACATTAACGCAGCTGCTCGCACTCCTAAACCCATCAATCACATCCATGTTTGGTTTGCTTTAGGTCTGAATTTTTTGTAGGATGCAAAAAATTTGGACTCCTAACCAGATATTACA
Organism: Medauroidea extradentata; assembly: GCA_003012365.1. Classification (NCBI taxonomy): domain Eukaryota; kingdom Metazoa; phylum Arthropoda; class Insecta; order Phasmatodea; family Phasmatidae; genus Medauroidea; species Medauroidea extradentata. The sequence continues at coordinate 13,672 of PNEQ01127537.1, read as the reverse complement.
TCAAGCATTGGTTAGTTTCCACGTACATGATATAGCTTCAGAAACTTTGTGTCCATTATTGTTGTTAACATTACGTCCCAAGACATCTTCAAAAATATACCAATTTTTGCTGATTAGGACCTTACCTTCAACAGACAACATCCGCTCACACGAGCTGGGGACATATAAAGTTGTAAGCACTAAGAGGTTGGATATCCCGTTATTTTAGTGAAGGGTGAACATTCAGAACTGTTTCTTCACAAGTTGTATATTCTGCCAGCACAAGGAGGTGTGCAAAGCAACGTTGTTTGTAATTATGTGGTTTCCTATATTACGCAAAATTAAAATACAAACAATTAACTTCATAGCGTGAATGCCGCTCTTAGTATTTTCGTGAACCAGTAAGACGCATTATAAAATCTACTATTTAAATAATGTATTAATCTCCCCTTCAGGAGTTTGTCACAGTATTTTAGCAACATCCTGTATATATAACGCGTTCGTCACAATTGTACCCGTTGTGTTAATGTACCAAACACTAAAGCTATATAAATAATATGATATTATAAAGAAAATATCAAACGTAAAGGCAAAGCGTAGAGTAATCTACTTATGGACCCCTACTAAACGAATGAGAACAAGCTAACAAAACAAATATTCCGGTATTTATGGGAGAAGAAATCGACACAAGCATAGTTTACAGAAATTAACAAACAACTAAAAAGTCGGAACATCAAAGAATCGTCGGAAACATCAAGAGGTAAAATTTTTATAAGTAAAATAAAGAATTTAGAAGGCTTCCAAGACAGAAGAAATAATAAATCGTGACCAACGCGGACAGAAGAAATTAAAAGAAAACATGGGAAGAAGATGGAGTGCTGGAGAAATACAAAACAACAACAAAGAAATAAGAGGAATTGAAGTTGTTAAATGATCCTAGTTGGTCCGTTTGAAGATAAAATAACATATGTCTACTTTTCCAGCGCATTAGTGTAACAACATTTCAATTATCTTACAGTATTTCTGGGAATTAATTAGGGAGAGAACAAGTTCTGTGTAGAGTACCGTTTTACATTCAGTACTCTTAAAAGTTCCTCACATCACTCAGCAGGAACATTAACGTATTAAGAGTGTCTCGGTTATTGTGAGAGAAAGCACTTCATAAAAACCACGTCACTGTTCTTATGTTACTAAGCGCTCTTCAAACCGAAATAGAGAGCAGTAATTTCCTTATTACAAAATACGCGCCTCGTCAGTGCAATATGAACGGAAAGTTGCGAGAAACAGACATTACTGGACGCTAGAAAGTAAGGCGATAACGTTACACCCAGCTCATGCATTCAGCTGCGGAATTGCTATTCAACAAATGCACGGCACAGTTGGAACCAGAGACCGAAGTTATTTAATGAAAAGAAGACGACGTTCCTTACACGATGTTAAGCACGTATTTTTATTTGCCATCTGTGGTGCGTCATATTTCGGAATCTATTTTAATGTTCCAGACACACATTTAATCGTAAAGTATTACCGTTACGATGTTTCTTGCTTCAAAACATTTTAAATTCTAGATAATTCAACACGTTTGTGTGCAGTGTAAATATAATACGCTACACGAAAATTACATGCTAACCAGTTACCTGGAAGTCATGTCCTATTCTAAAATCGCAGTGACAAATTCAGTTCAACAAAATTAAACTCTGGTTATGTCAAGGCGAAGAAAATTTTCTGATAAAACTGTAAAACTATGGAACCGAAAAATGTTTTTTCTTTATGGGAAATTATTATCAATGTAATATATAAGCGTTGGATAGTGTTTGGTAAAATTATAAAATTACGAGTTTTTCGACGCAGAGCAGTCTTAACAACGAGCTGCGTGGAGTACATCAGGCTGTCATTAGGTGATTATGGAGTTGTGACTAAGAGGATGGATGGTAACACGGCAGCACTTCGAGACAATTCTGCAGACTACAGCAGTGTCCTCCAAGTATTACATACAAGTATCTGTAATGCAGTTACCAGGAGCCGAGCCTGTATCGCCGCGATGGAAGCGGGAGGTCTAATTTCTGTACTTATGTGTCTCCATTGTTAATGCGTGACATACATCCTCACCTTACGATAAGCTAATGCCATAACGGTGTACAGCAATTTTAATCACCGTGTTTTTAATTTTATATTTGTATCATATATTTTTTTATTTAGAGACAAAATGTTACTAAATTTTGATCTAATGAAATTTTTTTTATCTCTCATAGTTTTCGCGTAATGGCATGTTAAAGTTAAAATTTTCATGTTTCCATTTTAAGGACTACGCTAAAACCCGCTGACATACAAAAAAAAAGATGTCACAGGCTACAATTTCATGTACATAAAAAACATGGGCTAAAACCTTTTTGAATTTAAATAAAAACGCTGAATTTTAAAATAACATAGTTTAAAATTTAAAAAAAAATTTTAATACAAAAACATTTTATTTCGTGGTTTAACTCAGCTCAACTTAAAGCCTACAAGATCGTTATTCACTGAGAATTTTTTTCAGTTTGGTAAATGAGTTGGTTTTAGTGTTGTCCTTAAAACAGAAACAAGCAAATTTTTGCTTTAACGAGCCATCACGCGAAAACTATGCGAGATAAAAAAAATTTCATATGAGCAAAATTTAATTTAGTCTCATTTTGTGTCTAATATATATATATATATATACATATCCATTACAAATTTAAAAATTAAATTTTCATCACTGTATACCGCGCCCTTATAGTGGATTTACAGTAATTTGGAAACTTGAGCTAACTAACACGTTATGACGTATACAGAAGATCTGAAGTACGTTTTCCAATACGGTGGTTTCCAATACAACTTAGCTGGTCATGTGGGTGGGTGGGGTTTCCTTAAACGTTAAATGCCGCTGATAGGCAGGTTTTCTCTGGGATCTCCTATTTCACCGTCCTTTCATTCCTGCGCTGCTCAATTCTCACATTATGTCACCCTTTTCTAGCGCTGAAGACCCAGATGTTAAGCACTGACCAAGCGAAATATCTTTATATTATATCTCAAGTAAAAGTTCTGGGAAAACAGCAAATCAGGGCGAAACATAACCCATCTACAACGCAGAGAAGTATCACCAATAGTAAAAACTACTAACAAAGTTAGACATATTCATTCTTCCTCTATTTCCACCGATCCTCGTCTGAATTAAGATACTAAACACCGTAAGGCATTTTTACCACTAAATATGTAATTCACTTCACCATCTTCTGGTGGCGATACTGTTGTTTGTTTCCATTGGCAGGAATTATGACATTATTTGGACGGCGTTATGCATCATTAGGCTATGCGCCAATTTTTAAGTTATCAGTAATACACGCTGTAAGTTTTTCGAATAAAAAAAAAGAGATTTTTAAATGTTTGTTGCAATGTGAGTTCCTTTGAGATTGCTTATATTTTATTTATGTGTGTGTTTTATACATATTTTTTTTTGTTAGTTTTTCGTTATTCGTCATAAACAAATCCTTTGGGATTGCTTATATTCTATTTTTGTATGCGTTTATATATATATATATATATATATATATATATATATATATATATATATATATATGTTCGGTTTTCGTTATTCGTCATTCAACACAGGTTTGATCAGCAAAAACATGAGAAATGGCGTACGTTCACAAACCAATAAATTCTTTAAAAAAAAAAAAAAAAGTTAGTGTTATTAATCCAATATTTATAGTCACAGGATATAGGGGTAAAATCTTTATATGAGACCATTTCAATAGAGAAAAACATTTTATACCGTACTTGCAATTGGCCCTTAGACTATTGATGCATAACGCCGTCCATTTTATTGTGAAATGTTTTTACATGAGATGTGTTTTCGTGTGCGCGACAAACACCGCATAATTCGTAGAGCTGCATTTTCAACTGTAAACTCACCCTTATAATAGGTCGTTTTTAAACTTATAAAGTCGGCATTTCTACTGGAAACTCTGCTAAACAGTGGTCAGAGCTTCGGTCGTATATCTATTGTTTAACAACCGTGCAACACTTCTGAGATTCGTCTGCGTACTAAAGGTATTTGAGGAAGCTAGGCTCATCCTATTAATTGCGTCATTAATGTTCCTATTGCGAAGCCAAAATAGCGCTAATATTCATTATTGTCATTATTTTTTAGAGAGAAGATTTAGCTCCAGGATGTTCAAAGTAACTCAGCATTCCGTTATATTTATTACCAACTTACGACGTGAAATGAAAGGGTCGGTGGTGAAAGTCACAAGAGTCTATCCGGCAATGGATAGACTACGCGTCGGTTTACTTCCTTGCGCGTAAACGTGGTTATGCATTCGATACGTGTGAATATATCGCCATTACTGGCTTATTTTGGCCTCCGACACGCAATACGCCGCAGCCAGGAGCCTCACTTCATAAAAAATATGCTGTTGCACACTGGCGTTTACACGGTTTTCCCACTAAACAGTTAAGTACACCTACATCTGAAAACATTCTAGGTTCTTTTACAGAAAACAAGAATATATATATATATACATATACATATATATATATATATATATATATATATATATATATATATATATATATGTATTTTTTTAAATTCTGACGAGATTTCTACGTTGGATATATATTTTTGACATATGTCATAGTTTCAATTACAAACGTACTAGTAGGCACAACATTGTTCAAATAAACACAGTATATAAGTACCGTACTATATTTCCATGTCGTTTTGAAATACGTTACGAAACACTTACCGTTTTAAAAACGCTCGTGGAAATGGGATTCAAATCGATTTGAGTCTCAAGGTCGTTACACCAAAAATTGGAATCGTATCGGGTTGAGTTGGACGTAAAATGTCGTGGAATCGCGGATCGTATTGAAAACGAATCGAAAATAAAGTAAACAGACACAAACAAATCAAAGATTAAACAAAAATGATCGTACAATCACGAAGAACAATACATTTTATGTATCTGTTTCATTTACTCAAGCAGTTTACTTTGCGTGGAGGCAAAGAAAAATAAAGAGATGGTTGTACGAATTTATTTAATTCATGTCAACCAAAATAAATTTCAATTGTACCAACACTACTACACGCACATTTGTCCACCGAACTGAAATATATTTGTCGGATCCGAAGGTAACTTGCACACGGGTATCGTACACAGTCGGGATTCAATACCCAATTCGTTTTCAAAACGATGTGGAAACACAGTAAATAACTGCTTTATTTAAAGCATCTATAGGATTATTACATAGTTTTACGAGGTCTCTCTCAAGCACGATTTTAGTGCATTTAACTGCGGCGCAAGAGATCACGCGTAACAAATTAGTAATTTTGGATAAATATTTACTCATAAAGTTGGCAAATTCCATTATCTAGGATTGTCATTGAGTATTTTATCCGTATTGGATTCTAAAAAAGCGTAGAAATCAATTGACGTTTTCATAGTTTATTTATCTACCACGCACTCTTAAATACAGAGAGGTCGATTTCATCTGATGTTCTTTCACTAATGTTGTCTTCAAATAGGAAAATACTCGGAACTACATACGAGGAATCGCTACCAACCATACAAGCAGTAAAGTAACTCTTGTTAGTGGTGGCGTATATGCAGTAACGGCTAGTGATTTTTTTGGAAGGTTAAATCTTTTGTGCTCACTTTATCCCGAATGACCTATACCATATAATTCTTAACATTTTATTACATCGGTGTGGTAAATTTGCGGTGTTAATACGTTCTGAGTATGTTTAAAAATCTTCGCTGGCGCTCTTCTTTTCTGCAGTCATTTATCCTGCGGCTCGTTTCCTTTTCAGTGATCGCAATAGTCTGTTGTCGTTACTCAAAGGCGCGTGTGAAGATGGTGTTGGACCCACAATATCCCCCTCCACTTCCCTCCCGCAATCCATTGTGCGAGCGAGATAAATGATGGCTTCCAGAGAGCTACCGCGCATCTCGCGAGATTCATCAGGAGCACAGATCAAGGCACTACAGCATCTCTCCTGCTGGACCACAAGACAGGCTATTGTCGCCACAGCCTCCCCTCCCCTCACCCTTCTTATACCGCTCTTTTATCCCCCTTACACTCTACAGCCTGGGTCGAACAGCCTCACTTTCATACAAGCTGCGAAAACCAGATTTTCTACAGAGCTTCGTCGTCTGAACGCGCCTTTATTCTTCCTTCTTGCGAAATGATTGATCACTACTGGCCTTATAGTATCGTCATGCAGAGAGAGAGAGAGAGAGAGTGTGTGTGTGTGTGTGAGTGAGTGTTTATGTGTGAGAGGGAGAGAATGCGAGAGGACGAGATCAAAGAAAATCAAGTGTCTTAATCTTCCTTCTATTCTTACAGAGGGACAGAAGTATTGCTGTTGGTGGTAAGTACTATCATTGTCTTAAGGCACCCGCCTACCGGCCGTGTGTTTGTGTGAGTGAGGCACGATGCCAAGGGCGATGTTGACCTGTTCATCTGGTGCGGTATCGCCTCTAGCGTAAGAAAGTGAAACGGCGTGCAGTTGTATCGTAGATCACTCGCCTGACTGACACTTTCACTGGTGACCCCATCTTTTTATTAGTGTAAAGTTTTAAGCAAAGTCCAATACACCTCTTTATTGTAGTTCCACACGAATCTCGTCAGTAGTTGTTTAGTTATAATAGATTGAAAAAGGCATTTTTTTTTTTTTACAATTTTGAGAGCCTGCGAAATGATCTTTTTAAGTAGGAACGTGATGTTTCGAAACTACCATTCCGAAATCGTTTGAAGTATTTGTTCTTGTCGTAAATTCATACATTAGGATCATGTTGAGAAGTTTCTTAGAAAAAAATGTTCTGCTTGTGCGCTACAACGCTGTTTACAAGTCAGTCAGGCGGGCGCCTTAAAACACGGACAGTACTCTAGTCCGGATGTCTATACCATCTTGATTGTTCCTAGAACGATATGCTCTGTAGAAGTAACAACCTGATTGGTAGACACAATAGTCCGTTATATATAAGTAAGAACAATTTCTTCCTTGCACATAGCTGATTGTGACTGCTTCAGAACAGAACGATGCAGGGACAATACACACGGCACCGAAACAAAGTTTCATAGAAGTTATATTTAAACTCAACAAAATGAGTTTTCCCATTATCCTTTCAAAAGTTGATGAAACAAAATTGTGTTCTTGAGTAAAAAAATTTCAATTTAAGGCTGCTCGGAAGAAATTTGGTATTGGAACGAGACATTGTTTCTTTTGTAAACGCTATACGCGACTTATGACTAATTTTACTGGCATGAAAAAACTGTATCTCTCATATTCATAGTTCAGATGCCAAATTTAATCAGCGTGAACTGACTTCAGGAAATATGATAATTTACACTAAAATAACATATAATGGACTAGGTCAAGAAATATATTTAAGTAGGGGCATATACAGTAACAACTTTCTGTAAAACAACTGAATTAAAATATCGTTTAATTTTTCAGATTTGGTTTAAATACAATAACATTTCGTTGCTTGGGTATTTCGTCGGAAAGTATTAGCTACGCGAAAAAAGTACTTTGTAAAAACTCAGAAACGCCAAGTATCTTCTTCAAAAACTACAGAAGCGGTTACAAAGCGTTTGAACACATCACTTCGAACATGCCAAGCTTAAGGGTGCCGCCTACCACGCGTCTCAAATGCGTTGTAGTTTGTGAAATTTTTCCTACAAAACAATTCCACGTTCGTCCATTGTGCCAATGTACGAAAAGAAAAAAAAACTTCGGTCAACGACGAAATGTCATTTTTAAAAAACAGTTCTCATAAAAAGACTTGAGTAGTATTCCTGTTGTCTGCCACGAGGTCAACAAACTATGTAACTTATATGCCTGATTTCCGGTGCATCATAAGGCCCTCGTAAAATTGTGTTAACGTCTATGTTTAAAGTATTTGTACTAGTCATACAATCACAGATAAATTGACATTAGTTACAATATAATCATTAAATCCTCGCAAATGTTTTGTGATGATGTGATTAGGAGTTTTGTATGGTATATTTTATCCAACAAGATAGCTGAAATTAAATTTTTTTTTTCTTTATTCAATTTAAGTATGTAACTTTTGTAACGTGAAGAACATGTTGCGTTTAAGGCTGCATCTGAATAGTTGCTTGACACCCTGTCCAAGTGAGTACATAAGTTAACTAGCACCTGTCACGTACTTATCGAGAATATTCGAACCTTTACATTCTATATTCTGGCGGCAAAGTCCGTAACAAACAGAAAATAAATAACTCGTAAATGAAGCTATGAGCTGATAAATGTATTAAAAAGATTAATGGAATAATAATTAAAATTAAATATGATAGATACGAATAAATTCCAGTTCCGACTTTATAACAAAAATAATATAACCATCATGACAACATTACAATAGTGTAACTACACAATTATATTTCGAAAATATTTACAGGGTAACTGTGTTGCGTGCATTAATTTGTATAAAGCGGAAAGCATTTCAAAAATATTTATTAATTTTTTTTTCATCTCGAGTACAACATAACATTAAATAATAAGCTAGAACAAATATGGCTGCCGAAGCTAGTATACTTAAACACCCAATATTAAAGCAGCTTCGAGCACTTGTCAAGTGCATAGCCTGTGTGTACTTTCAATGCTCGTGTATACTTGGTGACGTCAGTGGTGGTGCCAAGTAGGGAAATTTATATACTTGAAAAGAATTCGGAATGCTTTTACTTTTGGAAAAGTTTGGCATAGGGGAAACTTCTGCCACTAGCTGCGCTGCTGTCGCTAAGAATTACAATACAACACGAAACCGTAATAAAATTAAATAATACTAGAGTTGCCAGGGAAATAAATGTTTAGTTTAGTTTTAAAAGAAATTAAACCAATTATCTATTTTATATTATCAACATCATGTAACTTTAAAATCACGAAAACTCTGTAATTGGCCAGTCTTTCCGTTCCAGCGCATCCAGCAAGAGAATTTGTCCCTTGCCTATCTTTTAAGGGACCTTCATAGATAGGTTGTGTGTGTATGAGACAGGAGCGGTAAGGCTGCCACTAACCCACGTGTGTAATATATTATCGCCTCTCCGTGCAGCCACTCAGCTGGCGTGCAGTGCTACACTATTATCATCTTTCCTACAGGACTTTAGCGGTGATCACAATATTTTATTCATAGGTAGCATAGTTCAAAGTCTAACGCTTTTTTCCATAGTTGCTTTTCGAATTTGGATGGTATTTTTTCCAGATACTTCAGTCTGGACAATCCATTTTTGGCCATTTTGAGTGTCCCGAAAGTGATGATCCTAATAAAAGTGCCGAATTTTTAAAAGTACAGCAACGTAGTTTTAAGTGTGTTCTTTTCGTAGATATATAAATGTAATGCGTGTTGAATAGTTTCGTCAGAAAAAGAATCGCCGTAACTAGCTGCAAAGCATTTTAAGCGCAGGTAGGCAGGCCCCTTAACGTAGATCTTCCTAACATGGGGTAGAGTTACCCTCAGACCAACATAACCCTGTTTATAGCCTCTTTGTTATCCGAGGCCTAAAATGTATTCTTTTTTTCAAGCAGAGTTTCAGACAGTCCTACATTTGTCGAGAAATAATAATGTTTAAGAGGCCTGCCTGACTGTAACCCCAGGTAGCGTTATTCGCTGTAGCTTAGCACCTGTGTAACAAACATACATGCAATCACCGACATTTTCGGTCAACCCTGTGCGGCCCACATTGATACTGAATTTTTATGGTGTTTATTTAACTAACCTGAAAAATATGAGAGTAAGTATTTCCTTTATTAATAAAAATTATGTAATTAAACATGAACGTTTCCAAACCTTTCTCTCGCCAAGGCTGCGAGGCAGGCAGAAGTTCTCAAGGGAAAGACAGACGCCAAGGTGTGCGCCTAGCACATAGAGGCGATGAGGTAAGATGTTGAACAGTTAGAGTCGACCTTAGAGCCCGTAGCCGATCACAGTCGTTGTACAAAATGTGCCATAAGTCAGGAAACACAGGGGAAACAATTTGTGTTTGTTACCGACTGACCAATAAAAGACTTGTTTGAGCAAAGAGGAACGTATCCAAGTCATCTTCTTGTGCGGAGGAAGAAGTTTGAGAAACGGAGATGCAGAATTTTAACAGACAAAATGGTGGACATTTCGAACACATGTAGTAACTTTGTATTTTATCTTAGTATCTTGAACTATGGGACATCCTGTAGTCCTACAGCACGCACATTATATCTGTTACGGCATGTTATTATTTCATGTGTCAAAAACCAAAGGACTCAACTACAGATGCCAGGATATATGTTTCTCCTTTACCTTCAGAAGACGGAGCTTAAATACCCTAAGAAAGCCATTTTGAGTCATTTTCACAACTTATGTTCTCTCTTACGATAACGATAAGACTAATGTAAATAGTGGCGTTTACAAAATAAATATATATTTTACCTTTCTAGGAAGAAACCATGTTCGCAGGACAGTTATATATACGAACATATGCGTTTAAGAGCAACCAATGGTTTTACAGCTAACATCTTGCTATGGACTCCTCCTCACTCTCGTGGACAACCTCCCGACTCCCAGTTGGTCGAGGAGCAGTAAAAGGGGGTGGGGGAGTGGAGGGGTAAAACAGTGAAGTCGTAGGAAACATTGGTAACAAAGTTATCTGCCGTGAGCTTGCCGTGGGCGAGTGTCCGCCACACTTGTCCTGACAGCTGTGCTCCGAGATAACCGGCCAGTTCTCTGCACACACCTGTCATCTCTCGTTATCTCGTCCACACTCTCCTCCGCTAGTTGGCTCCTCCTAAACCTACCACTTCTGCACAGCTGGCCAGTAGCGGCAAGTCTGTTTCATATGAGGTTACTTTATTCGTGAGCGGCATAGTCCAAAGTCTAACGCTCAAATTTATTGTCGTGTTTTCCGATTCCGGTAGTTATTTTTCCACGTACGACAGTCGGGAAAAGTCATTTTTAGTCACTTTGAGGAGCCCGAAAATGACGGTTCTGATAAATGTGCCAAATTGTTTAGGCGACATAGTTTGAAGTGTGAGTAATTGCGTGAAAAAAGAAAAGTCGTAACTCTCTGCAACAAACTTGAAGGGCAGGTAAGAAGGCCCTTTATGGGGGAGTGTTTGACATTTCTATTGTAGTTATAAGTTTATGAGACATAACACTCATTTAAATTGTATTATACAAATTTTCTCTTCGACAAAGCAAAGTATATATTCTGGGTAAACTGCTTGACATAAATAGTAATAGAATATTCCATTAATTTGTCATGCAGATTCATTGCAAGAAAAATGTTGTAATGTTAACCTGTAACTCTCTTGCAGTGATTCTGCATGACAGATTAATGTAAGATTCCCATATTTTTTATGTCAAGCAGTTGACTAAGAATATATATTATGATTTGTCGAAGAGAATATCTTGATAATACAATTTGAATAAACTCCATGGCCCAAAAACTGAAAATACAATAAATTTGTGTAACACCCCCCCCTCCCCATAAGAGCGCTGCATACTCCAGAGTCCTAGCTTAGTAATGTGTCGAACCTACAAGTAAACTACTACTGACGTCACTGGTCAAAACGGTGAGGCCCATATTCATATAGGATAGTTTAAGATGTTTTTCAATACCCTGTAAACGGTAAGCAAAATAGGGTTTTCGTTGTAAAAAGACAAATGAATAACACCTAATAATTTTTCAGCGGGCATTGTAATGTCAGTTGTAATATTTTCCTCGTCTCAGTGCAGAAGATAGTTTCTATCCGAGAGTGACATCGTGAAAGGAGGTTAAGCTCCACCGAATATAAACTAACATGTAAGCCCTTGTCCTTGTTCTTCCAACTGCTTGAAGGTAGACAGCACCCTTAATAACACTACAAACATTAAACCCGTTGCCTCGACGTTGAAGTGCGGAAATAATTTTAAAATTAATTAATTCTCAATATAACTCATTCATATAAAATGAAGACTACTGATAGCCTAGGCGAAAGTTTGTAATTCTTATATTCTCTATTTATATATAAAATTTTACTAAAAAATATATATTTGCCTAAATATGTATTTGTACCATTTTTCTATCGCATTAGTAAAAAAAATTAATGTTTGTAACATACACATATTGTCTATGCACAGATATTGCTTAGCATTTTATTATGTCTTTGACATTCAGGTAATGTAAATATTTAAATAAGTAATTGTGCTACGGTAGTTATATTTATCTGTGACTAGTGTTAATTTAAATTTTTATGTTTGTTAAATGTTTGGTATATTTCCAGGAAATGTTTTAATAATCATACAATTTTGTAAAGGCTCTTACTAGGAAAAAAACGTAATTAGATTTAAAAATCTGATCATTTGCAGACCACACATTAATCGATTTTTGCTAGTAGAAAGAATAACTTCCATGTTCACTGCGTTTCTTGAAGCAGAATTTTGCCTTCACTTTGGAATCAACAAGAAAGAAAATTTTTTTAATATACAGGGTGTCCCTGAATAACGTTTACAACCTGCTGTAGCGTTGTAGAGGACGTTGAGACGAGTAAAATGATATAGGACACTTAGGGTCACAGAGGTTGAAAAATGCCTGAAAAGTGATGCACAAGATGTGGTCTGTACCGAAGTTAGCAATCTGAGTAGTTGCAGCGAGTTGCGCAGTTCGCTTAAGATTCCCCATTCACCGACGTACCCATTTGTCATGTATTCGTGTGATAACAGTTCAAGCTGCAGTAGTAAACGTCACTTGTCTGGCACCGTTAGTTCGTCAATGTCTTCGCAGTGCTTGTACAACTAAAAGAAATGAATTACACATGTAATGAACTGGCAGACATGCATCTTTGCTACGGTGCAGCAAACTCAAATGGACGCGCGGCTAGGCGACTTTATGCCGAACGCTTTCCACGTCGCACTTTACCGAGCCATGTTTTATTTGCAACAGTGGACCATCGCATCCGTGAGACAGGGATGGTAAAGGTAAGAAAACACAGACGTAAACATTTAAAGTATGTAATAATGTGCTTTCTCGTCCGGATATCCTGGTTTTCCTTACTTTCCTGGGATCATTGTAGGCAAATAATGGGGTGAACACCATGGGCAATTCCTTTCTCAGTTTCTATCGATTGTGGAAATTCAAGTCACTGTCCTTAAATAACCACGCAAAGTCCCAATTAAAACGTATTTAACATACAACGTTATTTCGTACTTTAATACTCCGTTACAGGACGTGCGCCGTGAAGGGGGTGGACAACACCGCATCGTGCGACAACAGCGGTGTGAAGAGGAAGTGCTAGCGAGAGTTGCAGTGAATCCACGTAAGAGCACGCGTCGTGTTGCGGGTCAACTCGGTGTGTCTGTTTGGCGGGTGTGGCACGAGCATGGTCTTTACCCATATCACAAGCAAAAGGTACAGAAGTTGAACCCACGAGACTACGAACCACGTGTCCAATACTGCCAGTGGTACCTTGAAAAATGCCAACAAGAACTCGATTTCCCCTCTTTAGTCATGTATTCCGACGAAGCAACATTCACTGCGGACGGTGTTTTTAACACAAAAAACAACGTTACTTGGGCAAATGCTAACTTACATACTATCTACGAACACGGTCGTCAAGAGAAGTTTAAAGTCAATGTGTGGGCGGGTATTTTGGACAGTTACGTGATTGGGCCGTACATCTTGCCGCATCACTTAAACCAAA
>PNEQ01127535.1:0-44160 GCA_003012365.1 Medauroidea extradentata | reverse complement strand
AAAGTAACGTTGACAACAAATTGTCGACACTGGGACACGAACCTCGGACCGCAAGTTTACAAGGTTCTGACGCAGACACTGAGCCACAGAGACAGGTTGGATCGAAGGAACTCCTTTGAATACTCGTTCGTACGCGCCTGATGCGGACACACCGGATGTGACGTCATGGAAACTTGAAGGCGAATTTTCGGGCCTTTCCTGTCCGTTTGGACCCTACATCTCCTATGTCGAATCACTTGTCTCGGAGTCCCCAGTGTCACTGCGGGGAGCTTTAAACAGTTAGCATCCTCATCCTGTATATTGGGCTCAACTTCAGAAAACCCAGATTCGATATTTGATCTTTACATTTGTACGTAGATTGTCGGGGTTTTCTGACATTACTCCAGTAAAATTCTGTGATAGTTTCTTTAAACCGGCAGAACTTATCGATTCCTAATATTCCTCATCAAGCGCGCGGCGATTCTCCGAAAAATAATTAACATAGTAAATGGACTTTTGTCTCGGCATTGCTTTAATTAACGATTTAATTCACTTTCATGAAGTAATAAATTATTTGTTTTGCAGCAGCTCCATTTGTATCCACCTAAAGTCAACTTTTAATTTACAGTATTCAATATTGTTGAGATACAGAGGGAAAAACAAAGCATACAACTATGGTACTTTTCCTGTAGCTGGAATGATGCTGTAGGACGTGACGTGAAAACTTCATACCATGACTCCACGTAAGTAAATCTTATCGCCTCAGTTACTTCTGCGTCTGTGTATCATTCGATCTACAAACAGTACTGAACGTATTATCCATATTATGTAGCGTTCATCAAAGTGGTTTGTCTAAGTGCGTACTCTGTTTGGAATAATGCGAAATGTGCACAAACATGCCTTCCCAGAACAGTGGCAAAAATTTAACAATGGTGAACTGTTAAATATTTTTTTCTAGGACTAAAAAGGAAGTCTACGTATTTTTTTTTCCATGGAATTATGAAAGATAAGCTGTACAGCTAATATGGACTAACAATTCGTCAACACTGAGATAGTTTGACATAAAATCCCTAACCGGAACTCCGAGAAATGTTTTACTGTAAGCGAGCATGCCATCACACTACAGTAGTATGCTACAGCATATTAACGTAGGTTGAAATCATTCTAAGGTTTCTGGAGACAAGACGTAATGAAGTAAAAAATCTAGGGTCATCAAATTGAAAATCAGTTCCTTAAACTCTCCAATCTCAAATCTTAATGAAGACTTGAAGTAATAAAGCTAGGGCAGTATTATATTTTTACAATTTGATTTTTGAAGCGAAACATATAAGCTATGTATATTCTTTAGTAACTATTTTTAAAACGGCGAAAACATAATAGGCTCTGTGTAGGTATATACAGGAAGTCAGTCCTTTACGTTTAAAACCTTCCGTAGCGATGTAAAGGACCTTCAGACAAGTAATATGATGTAGAACACTTGGGAGTTACTCGGATGGGAAATGCCTTAAAATTGACGTCACACCTGCGTCGCGCCGTAGTCGTCATTTGGCAGCTCCAATTATGGCGCAGGTACAATCTGAACGGTTCGCCTCATTGGCATGCTGTCAGCGTGGCTTAGTGCATGTTTTGAAGTCAGTCTTCCGTGGTTCGAGTCTTGGTCCCTTAAAAAGTTTCATTTGTTATTGTGATGGAATGTGATTTTATTTACGGTATGATTGTTTTCTTTGGTCTTTACAAAGCCTACATTGTGGTCTCATTGTTTTAGTTGCGCAAAGAAACTAAACAATTGCGTTACAAATCAAGATAATGTTTTTGATCGTGTAACATTTCTTTAGTGACATCCTCTTTAAATAATTGTACAGAAACGTTGAAGGCTATAGTAAGAAACAAGAAGATGAAGTGTAAGCATCGGTAACGTCATGATAAACCTGAAAATTCACAATAACACTTTCTAAGCCAAGATTAGGCCGCGTCTGAACAACTCTGTTTAAACGACCCTAACATAAAACCAATAGTTTCCAAACTGAAAAGGAAATGACTTTCTCGCTATTATTTACAATTGCTCAAATGTAGCACCGTTAGTAGCAATGCAGGCGTTACAACGCTGAACCACTGATTCACGTACGCGGGCAAAATTGGCTGGATTTTCGTGGATTTCCAATGCAGCGGCAGCAATGCGGGCAACAAGATCTTCTTCGTCTTGTACATGTGTGTTGTACACGAATTCCTTCATAGCGCCCCAGAAGAAAACATCCAAGGGATTGAGATCAGGTGACCTCGCAGGCCAGGGAATTGGACCGAAACGCCCGATCCACCGTCCAGGGTACAAAAGGTTCAGGTGGTTTCGTACCAGTATTGCATTACATCTTCGTTACCAATTTTAAGCCATTTCCCGTCCGAGTACCCCCCCCCCCCCAAGTGTCCTACATCATATTACTTGTCTGAAGGTCATCTACGTTGCTACGGAAAGTTTTAAACGTTAAGCGCGGACATTATGTATATTTATGGTAACAACTGCTGTGAGCGTACAGAGTTAAATTTTATTTGATCAAGCAGTTCAGCAAAATATGGAATGTTACTAAAACCATTATCTTTATCACGTTTTTTCATATAAACATATGCCAGGTTGACGAATTTTTACCTAAATGTTTTGCAGTAGTTTGGCTGATGTAATGAACCCATTGGTAATAATTGATTGCTCCTCGAAATTTGTTCAAATAGCTTGTTTCCGATTTAATAACTCCATAAATCTGTTTATTAGTTCTGTTTTACTGACATTCAAATTCGAAGCCGTACATTCAGAAGTTACGTCTTAAAAACATCGTCGGATAAGGTTACCGACTCTGAAAATCAATCTTTTTATGTTCCAATTATAATGTAGGCCCTATGACGTTGCGTTTAGACAGTTTCAGGAAAAGTGCATTGACAAAGAAGTTATTGCCATGAACTTATCTAATATCACACATATGGTCGAAAATATACTGAGCATTCCTGTTCAAATCAATTTTGACCTGGAGCAAGCACTTCAACATGGGCGAATGTTAACCCTAAAAGTTAAAATCTGTCAAATACATTTACAAATACGAAATATTATATATATATATATATATATATATATATATTAATTTTAAGTTATCTTATATCATGCTGTACCTGCATCAACAAAGAATAGTTATACCAATGTTTGGATGACAAAGTGTATACGTATTTCATTTTGCTTACATCATAATCGGTCCCATAGTTCTTAAAATATATGTATTCATGTCGTGAAATCTTCGAAATAGGAAAGCGTACATCGTTACACGCAACATGAACTAACATAACTAAAGTCACGTTACCTTAAGAACTAAATGTATTCCAAGTTTTATGGAATTCAGAAGAAAAAAAAGATTCCTCGGTAATCACATGTGATCAAAATATTTTAAAATGGAAACCATTTGTAAAAACTTTATTACGACGTGAACAAAATACAAAAAGTCAGGTCAACTTAATACGTACTATATGTTTAACAAGTGTGATAAAATTTGGCGCACAGGTTCTAAAGTTTTTAAGGAGGGACAAACACTCACACATTGTATCATAAGCATTTATTTTCATTTGGTAAGTGTAATAAAACAGAGAGGAGAGTGGTCTAAAAACATCCTTGTTTATAAGAACATGTGCGACAAAACTTTGCCTTTTGAAGCTGTATTTTTATTACGGATGACTACCTCATTAGCGTGCTTTGCGCACTTTGCTGGGCAGAGATGGATCAAGCGATAAGTTTTAGCGAAGAAGGGAAATCGGGGAATTTCTACAAAAAATATTTAATATATGTTTCCACGAGAGCTAGATTCCTGCTCCGAAAATTTTCTTTGGGAAACTTACGTTGGGTGGGAAACATCACCTCCTCAACCAGCGTTTGATAACTTTTTCATTTATGTGTTTCAGTGCGTGTTTGGAGAGTAAGAGTGTCCGGTATCGTCTTTTACTTTGTCAGGAGCCGCTGTCATGGCTGGGGGGGGGGAGACACGAACACGAACGAAGTGCAATTCGTGTGTCATCGGGTAGCATGATCGAGCTTTACCGGCCAGCAGTCGCGATTGAGAGCTACGAATAGGTCTCTGGCCGCCAGAAGACTACGGAATTTTACAGAGTACCTCTCTCGTCTTGTCCGCAGAGGGCCGAAAGAAGAAGGACATTGCCCCGCGTCGTTATCGGGGATGTTGTTTGATATTCAACTAGCCCGGGACGTATAATTACAGTCCTTGCCGGCGGAGGCATTTTCCTCCCTCCCTCCTCCACCTCCCTAAACACCGTCCTGCAGCCACCTCGCACCTTCACGGCGCTCGCCTGCAGTTTGAGTGACTTGTTGATGGGATGATCACAGGCCAGAGTCCTTGGAGTGGCACCCTAGTGCGGTGGTCGCATCGAGGTGGCGAATGGTAAAAAAAAAAACTTAGTAGTAATAAAAGATTTAACGAGGTTGCCATGATAAAAAAAAAGAATAATAACTGGTCTGCGCTCGCGGCATTCGTACAGTCTTTCACAAATCTGCTGAGACAGACCGATGACAGGATGAAGAAGAATCTGAATTCCGAATCAGAATGTAGCAATACGCGTGAACACAACTGCACAGAACTTCAATAGCAAACTTTTGATCTTAAAAGAGGAATACGTTTTAGTTTAAAACTCTGTATGCTGACACTACAGGAAAGCTACATGTGACGAAGGGTAATGACATGTGCCTAAAAACAAATTCCTGTGAAACGAGAAATCCGGACAAACCAAATTTTTCAAGCCTTTATTAATAAACAATTCGGCTCATCATCTGTACAATATGATATCAATAATTCAACTCACGTTTGTTGAAAAGGACGCTGTCCAAATAATTAAAATAAACATCACGACTGCTCCCAAGGAAATACAGTATATGTTTACGCGTGAGAGAATTGTAAATGTATACAGGATGTTACAAAAAAGGTACGGCCTAACTTTCAGGAAACATTCCACACACACACAAAGAAAGAAATGTGATATGGATATATGTCCGGAAACGGTTAGTTACCATGGTAGAGCTGAATTTCTTACATCTCGTTAAATGTCATCGTAAAAAACATTTCGTACAGACACTGTTCCAATTACCAGTAGAATGTTTCGTTAGAATGTACGTTACTTCCTAGGATTACCGCCAGGTGGGCGACGTGACGGACGGTAATCGTGACTGCATTGCGTCTCTTCAACTCACAGTCCAGACTACTTTCCGTATTTATATATACTGTCCACTGTTTCGTAAAATGTTATCTACGTATCTACTCATTAAATAAAAATTATCAATTACAGCTATCCTGTAAATGCAAGTTGTTATAAATGATTACGGAGTAGCTTATACTTGAAGAAGTTTTCTGTTCAGCTATTCAATGTGTACTCTGCACTTCTGTGTTCGTGTTTCTTTACGGTGCGTATTCAAACTGTCATCAATTTCACCGTATGTTTATTTTTAGCACGTCAAAATGTAGACGTTGTACTAAAGCCGAGGCGAACGATGGAAAATACCTTCAAAAACCTATGTTAATGGGTGAGCCCAATTTACACAGTGGTTATGTAACACTACATCGTTATTTACAGTATACCCGTCTTCTTTCTGAAATGATGTAAATAAGTTTGCTTGGCAAAAAAATAAAAACATTTTGTTGATTTCTTTTATTGGACGTGCGACAAAACATATTGCGTAAATATACACTACCTTGTGAGCTAACGACAAATATTAATTACCATTTACTTGGATGGTATTTAATTATTGTGTATAAACTATGACTTCAGAAAAAAACTGCCCCTATAAAATTTTGTTTCCTCATAGATGATAAATGCAACGAGATATTTTAGGTGATTCGAAATTTCAATGCTTAAGGCGCCCGCCTACTGTGCGTGTGTTTGTGAGTGAGGCACTGCGCTAAGGGCGATGTTGACTGGCTCATCTGGTGCGGTATCCCCTCTACCACAACGCACTGAAACGGCGCGCGTGCAGTGTCATCGTATATCACTCGCTTGACTCACACTTTCAACGGCGACCTAATATTTTTATTGGTGAAACGTTTTGAGCAAAGTCCATTGCATATATCTAAAGAAGG
This sequence comes from Medauroidea extradentata, assembly GCA_003012365.1. NCBI lineage: Eukaryota > Metazoa > Arthropoda > Insecta > Phasmatodea > Phasmatidae > Medauroidea > Medauroidea extradentata. Next base: position 38,071 of record PNEQ01127535.1, on the reverse strand, counting down.
TTCACACAAATCCCGTGAGTAATTTTTCAGGTGTGACAGGTTGAAAAATCTGTCCTTAGCTATTTTGAAGGGCTCCGAAATGATTTTTCTAATTACGTGATGGGGCCGCGGTGGCCGAGGTGTCAGACCTCATGCCTCCCACCAAGGCGATACGAGTTTGATTCCCGGCGGGGTCGGTCCCCGGATTTTCGCATATGGGAATCGTGCCGGACGATATCGCTAGTCGGCGGGTTTTCTCGGGGACCTCCCGTTTCCCCCCGCCCATTCATTCCAGCGCTGCTCCATACTCGCACCATGTCACCACCGCCAGCGCTAAATACCTGCAAAAATCTCTTCACTCACTCTAATTACTTACTCTTTGAAACTACCTTTCCGTTGACGTTTGAAGTGTGATTTATTTCGTACACTGACATAGTCGGCGCACGTGGAATAGTTTCGTATTTACGAACACGCTGCAGCGCTATTTAAGAGCGCGGTAGGTGGCGCCCTTAACGCCTGCTCCTACTCCTTATGTGTTCCTCGGAACTGAATTAACGTCAATCGATGCATCACATTTGGTTTCGCTATAAAAAATCTTCGACAACCCTTGGTGTCATATTGTTTCCCAGATACACCTTGATACGTATGCTCTGAATTGTGGTGTTACATCCACGTATGTACAAACACACGTTCTAGATGTTGCATTGAACCTAGCAAAAAATTCCTCACGCCTAAAAGAAGAAAAGCTACTATCTAAAATAGGTTCATTAACTACAGTTACAAGTACAGTTCTCTAACTACAGCTTCCTATTTGCGACTTACTTACTGGTTATTGTTTGTATGGAATGCCATCCTAGTAACTGTGTGACAACTCCTTATCAGAACCGCCAAAAGCGTCGAACCCACCGCAGGTATTTAATTCCGAATGCAAGCAAATGTGACAATGTCGTTCCAGAGTTCACAACGTTTGCTCATACGCAGCTAAGTGTCTGAAATGTCTCCGAGCAGGAAGTTCCTTTCGTCGTGTGGTCATCTTTTGAATTAATGTCACATTTGAAATCTGGGTCATCAGACGTATATTTTATTAGTGGTTTATCAAACGGGTCAGATGAGTCTTACATGTCATCTTCAATGCTAGATGTGACAAGGTCTGTCATAACAGTCCTATGGCAGCCACAAGGCTAAAATATTCTAGCATGACCAATTTCATACCAGGTATGATAATAGGACACGGTCTATTTTTGTCGCAGATTTCGGACAACATTTCATAACTGTAAAATTACACTGCACTAGACACAACTGCCTACATTCAAATAACGTAGATAAAATAGATGTTACCATGTTTATCAAGTTGAATTTCCTACAAAAAGTTAAAAAGTAGGGCCTATCGGTATACCTACGGATGATGTTGGATGGTGTTAAAATAAGACAGAAGTTAGTTACTAGTGACTGCTCTATCAAACAAGATGGCGCACGATAAAACGTTGGACTAGTTTTCGGAAGGACAATGGTTCGAGTCAAGGATCCAGCCATCTTGATGTTAGTGTCCAGCTGGTAGTATTTTAAATAATTTCCGTTAATTTTAAAATTATATCTAATCGAAATATTTTATTTCTGTAAATATTTCAAATCTTTAATAAGTGGCTTTAATGAGTTTTACAATAGTCATGCATGCATATTACTATGTAATAACACAACAAAAACAAAAAAACCTACTTTGATCAAATTTGATTATTAACCCTGAAAATACTAGTCAAACACCATCTTCTTTCACCAACATGTTGTGTTTGCGCATTTACGAGATTTTTTGTTCACGTATAAGTAAAATACGCACTTTTTAGGTTTTCTTATTTTTAAGTAGTGTCCCTGTTTATTGCTCATGGTTTGTGCTAACTTATCATACTTGAGATGACAAGAAATGTACATGAATAGTATTCTGACTGCTACAGAAACGATTCCTTTGCACCGGAGTCGTGACATTGGTAATCCTAGAGCACGAAAGTGCAGGTAATATGGTATGATCACTTATTGAATATCCATTGTATCGATATCTGCCAGTGTACCACTTATTTCGATTTTAAATGTCTATTTTAAGTCAGAAACCTTTCTACAGCGTGGTGGATCCTCTACGCTTACGCATATCTTCTAAATGTTTTCCTTTGCTTAAGCCATATTATATAAATTTTTTCTGAATATTTTGTGATGCGTGTTCAGCACGTAATTATATTTAGAGTGGAACATCTGAAGGACGTAAAGACTAGAAGAAATTTCCGAATAAACTGAGAAAAACATCGCTGAAAGAGCCTTCAAACATACGAGAGGGGCGACGAGTTAACTTTAATAAACATTTTATGGAAATTACTGAAAGTTAAGACTTATAAGCTGTACAATGGCTCCCACACATATTTCAATTTGATGTAAGAAAATCAGTTTGGCTTATTTTGGCTTAGTTTGATATACCACTTGTTTGTAATATGTAAAACATTTACTTGAGTTAAATAACATGGTTTACACATTCCGTAACATTACGACTGAAGTAGAGTTTCACACAATAAGTTATATTTAGTTCTAGAATGTTAGGTACGTCGGTAGACTTCACCGATTCAAGTCTCCTCCTTTTTTTTTGGGTCGATGAAACCTTGGGTAGCAGTACTTATCTCGGACATGACATCAACGAAATTTCACGCGAGGACAAGTAGCAGTTCAAGTCGGGAAATACAAACGAAATACCGGGTTCATTAGGCCGTAAGGTGTCTGCATGTCACGAGATGAGAGCGGGCCGCCTCCGTCTTATCAGCGCGCTAAACTCTCTCGTGTGACGTGGCTGTGCTCTCCTGCCAGGACTTAAGCCTCCGAAAATGAGGCAGAAGTAGTAAGGACTCTGGCGGGAAGATAGACTTCAAGAGAGTATGGCGCCCGGGGGGGGGGGGGGGCGAGATCCTGATGAAGAAAGCAAACGACCACATTCTCAGTCGGTGCACGGATGGAAGAAAATTTCCTCAAAATGACAGTCTCCTTCCTCCGTCTCCCCTTTCACTTTCTAGAATTCGTGTTCGGAATGGAAGGGGAAGAGTGGAATGGGGAGAGGGGAATGTTTGGCGAGAAGTATAAGGGGTACGGGGGTGGGGGACGGACGAATCCAACGCTGACTGGTGGCGTTAACCAGGAACTTTTAATCAGCTGTGTGAACTCCTCTTGTCCCGGAAGTAGTCTTGAACTTCGGCCTGCCGCGTTCCCTTGCCAACCCCCCTCCTCACTTCTGCTCCCCCTCATACTCCTACCAGGGCGTCCAAATCGCGTCCTTCCAGCCGGGTGCGCGCCTTAATAGAAACTTCCAGCCTGATAATGAAGAAGACGCGGGGAATGTTAAGACCAGTGCAGCTAAGACGTGGTGGCGTGAAAGTAGACCAGGGGGTGAAGGGGAGGTGGTGGTAAGGGACACAGACGGAAGAGAAACAGACAGGCTCTGCACGTAGCAGATTAGGACGACGGAATCCAAACCAAGCAGCGGCAAACATACTTACTCCCTGGAGGATAAAAGAAAATGAAAAATTGGAAGGGCGAGAGTGGTTTAGGAGTGGGCGATGGTAGGTTAAGGGAGTAAGGAAAAAAGGGGAGGGGGCAGAAAACGCGAAAGTACCGCAAAACTTAAGGGGAAAGGAGGGGCAAGGGATATCTCTCTTGCCACCTCCCCCAACTCCTTCCGCAGCAAGTACGCCGCAGTAATTTTACTTGTGGGGGCTTTTCTTTGCTTCTTTACTGTCCTTAAAAAGTTTTGAGAGGATATTAACATAAAACAAGGCAAGCAAAAAATAAGGGGAGGGGGTAGGAGAGTAAAATTGCTCTTTTTTCATGGTGCGGTAAATGTGCGTTGGGGGAGTTGCAAGATGAAATTCCTGGAGGAACGATGCATGAATTTTGATTCGCCGTTTCTTGTAGTGTCAGTTTCCTGATTGCGTAGTTTGTTACATAAATAAATAGGATTTCAGTATGTACAACGAACGGCACGGTACCTTTACCGACAAATAACGCGTACAGCTAAATTTTCTCGCAGCTATGAAAAGAAAAAGATACAATTGAGTTACTTTGTTACGTTGGCATTCTCTTACTTGTAGCCAAATATAACGTAACAAATAAGTTTACATCTTCCAATAACTGTCTCGGATCATTTAAAACTATTTTAACAACATGCAATATATCAGAAACAAGAAAATAGAAGAAACTTATTAAAAAACATATTGCAATTAATTTTCTGAATAAGTTAATTTTCCGATTTCGTCATAACAAATTACGCGCAGTAATTAATCGCAAATACAATGTCTGAAGGTTCAAAGAAAATTTCTATAACTCTGTAGCCTTTCAATTTTTACCGTAATTACGAAATGATGTTAACATCCATCCGTTTAAGCTCTGGCGTTACCAAATGATTTTTACCTCCAAAAAGTTAACGCTCTTGTAAGCAATATAATATTCTGTACTTTCTGGCAATCTAAATTAGCTTCAACTGTGCGCGAAGAGAAATAAAAATCTCAGTTTGAAATACACCATGTTCGCGATAAAACATCAAAGGTGACGAAGTAAATCTGACAAAAATATATTCGTGCTATTGCTTGTGTGTTTGACTTATTTAAATCACGAATTATTTATGGTTGCCCACTCTCTCTTGGTTTTAAACCAAAGCCAAGTTTCAAACAATCATTCTGTCTAAAACACTTTGCGTTATGCAACTAGTTCAACTTTTCCGTGCTTAAAGCTACGTACTACCAGTTGTACAGCACAATATTTGCTGTAAAGACCACTTTGCATTATAGAGTAAACCTACCCTACTTCGTGATACTAAGACTTAGAACTTCAGTAACATTAATTTGTTAATATTTCTAATTGTGACCTTATATGTGACGTATTGGTCACTTATTACCGAAACTGCACATGCTTGCTCTCTGTTTGTAGCCAAGTGAACTATGTGTACAGATCTTTCCCATGTTTGTGAAGCCCGCAAAGTGGTTTATCAAGATATATGGCCAGTTTACCGTATTAACTTAGACCCTAAAGTTGTGGTGATTTCTTAATACCCAGTATGTTTAAGGTAATTTTATTTACTATTTCGCTCCATGCTGCAGTAAATGGGGTTACAATTACCACTATTACGTAACTACGTTAACGTCCGAAGTGCTAGGAAATATTATTATCTATTCCATCTAAAACACTTTTCTGCATACGGGTAGTTAAAGCTACAAAATTACAAAAAATACACTCCATTATTTTCCGTGCTTCTTGTACATCTGCATGAAACTAATCCAATATTAGTACTTTAAATATGGGTACTACAAGTTTATTAAGTATTACGTAGGCTATATTTCGTAACCAACTGGTCGGTTTTTTCGACTGAAAATAACCATAGAAAGTGAAAGATTATCTGTCTATACAAATTAACGTACAATTAAAAAACGTATGATGCCATTCAGATTAGTAGACAGTCCTTACAAGTAAATCCTTTGTTTCATGTATGACTTAAACCTTACTCGTTAATTCATTTTCATAAACAGTATGCCACAGTAAAAACTTAACTGCATTATTCAAGTTAAATAATATTAATAAAATAGCTCCATATAAATATATAGACTTTATTAGCTAATAGTTAAATTGCTGTTAGCTTATAAATATTGCATATTTTTGTATAACGTATATTGTAACCCGCACACTTGAAACAATAATCATTGCAGTAATTTCTATTTAAGGCCATGGTAAGTAGTTTTTTCCACAATGGTGCAACAAATTCAAAACTTTTCACGGAATTCTAAGAACAAACTCTAGACAAGTATAGTCATGCGATGCACATTTATATGTGCGCGTTTTGCAAACGAATCCACCTATTGTTCTCAAAATATTAGTTTTCTTGGTATTGACATAATTTAATAACAAATTTGGTGATACATTGGGTGCGAAAATCTGAAAAACTATTAAGTTTATTGGTACATAAAATATGTGCTACTTTTTATATATTTGTTACTTAACACTGTAGGTTTCTTCGATATGAAACATATTTTGGTTTAGGTCATGTGTGGTCTTTGTACTCACTACAATTATATGAATTTTAGAGTGAAAAGGAAAACAGGAGACTCTCTAAAACACAGCCGCCAACTGTACCGTACGGCATGATTCCCACAAGCGAAAATCTGGGTGGACACCGTCGGTAGTCAATATCTACATCGTTTTGATTGGAGGGGGGGGGGGGGTTGGAGGCTAGATATTCTAGCCGCTGCACCAACCACGTCCAACCTTTGCGATGAAGAACGAAAATCCATTTGCACTGCAGAAAAATAACGACATGCTGAAACAACATTTCGTTGATCTATTTTTCACGGATCCTCAGAAAAAATTAATTTGTAACTATGCACATATTTCATGCGGTTTCTTCTCTTCTCGCTAACAAGCGAGGAACTCGTGTAGATATTAAAGAAGTAGTTAAAGAAAGTTTTATTTTTTTGCTTGAACTGCAATATTTAGAGGATGTTGGTAGCTAATGAATCTGTGATCCACAACAGCTTTTAAAGTTACTGCTTTCCAGTTCTGCAATTTTAGGCTTGCATGTGTCAAATGTCACAGTAATCAGACCAGAAATTTCCGAAAAATTTCTAATAAATCTAATTTTGCCTGCAAGTGTTATATTAGAAAACTGCACTAAAAGAAGCTGCGTTTTATTGTATTTAACGTGTGTAATTAGTATTTTTTTTGTAAATCAATATTTAAAAAAATTTTTAAATGTTATGTTTAAAAAAATCCATACAGTCTTTAATAAATGTTCACGTGAGTGAGAGACTTTGGTCAACACTTAACATCCACTTAACATCGAGGTCTTTAGCGCTGGTGAGGAGTGACATGAGGTGAGTATGGAGCTGCACCGGAATGAAAGTGCGTGAGAAACGGGAGACTCCCGAGAAAACCCGCCGACCAGCGTCATCGTCCAGCACGATTCCCACATGCGAAAATCCGGGGACCGACCCCGACGTGAATCGAACCCGGATCGTCTTGGTGGGAGGCGAATGGTATAACCATTCGGCCACCACAGCTTCTTAAATATTCATGAGATAACAATATTCTACATGATTTGTTTTGTACCTGTTTAACTAACTGAAATATGTTAAGTATTTTACGACGTATGCCCATAACGCCTCTACTTATTGATGTAGTATTATATTTATATTAAGTGGAACTATAACGTTATGCCCTAGTATATAAATGCTAAGCAGATTATTGTTTAAAATGGAAATTTTACTATACTTGGTATAACAATTTTCAAATATGTTATAAAAGCTTTATTTAATTACATTTCACTCTAATGAATTGTGATACCTGCAATAATAAATAGTGAAGATTTCATAGGTTGTTGATAAACTATCATATACAAAAAATAATAAAATAATATATTTTCTTTCCGAAATATGACTTCAAAATTTTTTTTCAATTATACTATACTTTCCTAAAACATTTTAACTTACAAATTTAACAAGAAAATGAAGAACATTACAACAAGGTCTAACGAATCTGCAATGTTTTAACTGTCACTATTTTGAACACAAGCACATACAATGGTCAAAAAAATAATACATCAGGTATGGTTTTTTATATGTTGGTGCATATAATTTGAAAGAATTATGTTAACGGATTCCATCTTTAAGACATCTTTGAGACTTACACACAGTTATAAAAGTGATCTCATAAGCCTGTCTATCTCCGGAAGGTAGGATACAATTTTATTTCCTTTGAGTCTCGTTTAAGACAGTATGAACATTACGATTAGCAAAACTATATTGTTGTAAATAACAACAGTGTGTTCCAGTTATTTATTCCAGTTGTCTAAATTTGAATCCTGAACACCTAACTCTTTTGTCATTTTCATCCCCTATAACTACGCAATTTACACACGCTTATCATCGTCGCAGAGACGAAAAAATTTATCTCGCCCAAATAGGATTCACATCACTATTTTAGTTGGTTAGCGTTTTTAAGAGAAATGTTAACTATACTATCAGCTACGACCTGCATGAATATAAAAAACATACAACCTTATATGAGTTTAACATTATTCTGTAAAGTACTATCAGCTACTATTCAGTTCTATAGGCCTCGCCATCGATAACTAAAAAATAAATTTTGGTGAATGGACCCAATAGTCATGCTGCGACTCCGATTCCGTTATAAATTTGAACATGTTTTGCGTCAAACGAACTAAATTTCGTTCATTTAGAGGCGAATAATGCAGGAAAATTACAACATAATTTCTTTGTAAATAAGTATTACCAGAGCTCAAAGGCCAGAGCTACAAGCAATCAGTTCTGGTCAGATTCATAACAAGAAGACTGTAGAAGAAAAATTACCCCACGCAAACAAAAAGGGGCAAAATCAAAATCAAGTGGCATTGTAATATATCTGCGTATTTTTATAAACATGTGAGCTATTTATTAATTTTCAGATGGCAATAAACGACTTAAAGTAATTATTTTTGGGCCAAGTTGTCATACTCAGTGAATGACAATTTTTTGTCAAATCACAATAAATTAAGTTGCAAGATTTAACCCGAACGAACAAACGAACATTGCAAGTTAAATAAAAGCTTGTAAAAACATGTAAATTTTCTTACGGAACATAATTTCATATGCAGATAAATATTGTTAAGAAAAGTAGCCAAACAAAATGACGTTACTAAAAATCTATCCTTTCATGCATTAAATAGGGGTTGGTTGGAAATCCCCTATCGCATTAAGGAATTGAAATGACATAAGTAACTGGGTCACAAAAACGAATTAAACAGGTCGTCTTGGTAGTAAGTTCTAATCTCGACCATTTTAACAGGAATCACACGTTTTATAATGGAAATAGATGTGTGGTTACCTGGGAGGTAGGCAGCCGGAAACACTGTTGTGCATGACGTGTCAGTTTCTTAATGTCATTTGCTTTTTTTTTTTTTTATTTGTGTTACTACACATTTTCAATCTAAACATTTAGGGCTATCTACCACATTCATGAATCATATTAGGCCCAATGGTGCATGTGCGTTTTACTAATTATAAGTCGTCAGGTTTGCACAGCCGTTGGGTTAGTATATATTAACGGCTCACCCCATATGTCTGTGTATGCACTTCACCTAAACCCTGCGGACTGAGAAGTTATGGCGGCTGTACAAATTGCCAATACAGCAGGCATCGGACCCCAACATCGGCGCACAGCTGTGCCAGTGTGCCAGTGGTATATGGTCTATAGTAGTTATTGGTTTTGTGAATATCCAAAACACTGAAATTACATAACAACAATAATAGGTTCCTTGGTGGTATATCCAGTTTGTTTATGTATACCACTACAGTAAACAATGTGCATGCATATAGACACTCTTCAATTATAGGTGCGCAAAATTTAGGCACAACCTTACCATGTAAATACTGGTGAGAGAAAGTCAATCCTTGAAAAGCTATTTTAAATTCGGTATCGAACACGTGCCATACTACAAAACGTAAAAATTAAAACAATTTTCGTGTGTTATTTTAAACGGCGAATCCACAAATATTTGAAAAGAAAACATATCAAGAATTTTTTCGATACTTTTTATTATACGTAGGCTTATAACATGTACGTAGTAAATAATATTTTAACGATATTTCGTTATTAAATTTTAAAAATTATTTACTTTCAAATTTATTAGCAATAAAATAATAATAAAAGCTCAAAGGTAACAAAACAACCATTATTAGTCTTTAGTTCCCAAATGGTTGGAATCCGTAAACATTATTTTCTACAGAGCTATTATCAGGAACCTAAAAAATTCGCTTTTTCTTTCAGGTAGGAGCTGTATTTCAAACAATTGTAAGATTGTGTAACTTTCTCAACTGACTCTTGACTTATTAGACACTTTCTGGACAGCCCTGAATCAATACTAAGGAAGCAACAAAATGCAGGCCCAATAAAGTGGTGTCATTGTGTGAGCGAGTAGCCAATAAACAATGACAAACTCGTAAGGAAGAGCGAACATAGTTTCTGTAAAGCTGCAAGGAATGTTGAAAGTGTGGGACTGCAACACTGGTCAGATGTTTGGAATTAAGACATTTAGAGAAGAAGAAAAGAAGCTTTCCCATGCATTGACTGCAGGCAAGGTAAGCTTGGCTGCAAAGTATGTTCTGAGGTAACTCAGGTACTTGCCTTAATATCGGCGAACCAGCGAATTTTTAAGGTCAGTTACTATCGTATGTTTAATGATATTAGTTATTTATTTCACTTCTGTAAAATGTATGCATATTGCACAGAAAAGTAAAAGAAAGTATTAAACATCTGTATATCAATATACGGATGCTATTCATTAATGTATTATCTTCTTCAAGCACGAATGCATTGCACAACATTCTGATAGAAAGTGCGTTAATGAAGCATAACTCGATATGTATAGATGGTTAAACAAATTCATATTCTACCGCAAATTCCGAGTAAATGATGTAAAACACAGGTTGAAATGCCTCTTTAAGTGTTTATTTTAACAGTGAACTTTTTAAATGATATTAATTTTCCTTGGTAGGTACTTATGTAAGTAAACGTTTGCTATAAAGTACCAATGTAGTTACATTCTGTACAAAAAGCTAATATGAGTTACTTATCAGAGTACATAGTCGTCCCAAATTTTCTGCCACTCTAAAATTTTAAACCAGTGACGTCCATTTTTATTTAATCACACTTTAATTATTTACTACACATTGTATAAACAAAAAATTAATTTTGAAAAAATTATAAAATCCAATTTAGAACCGTCACCGTGAATCATCGTAAAATACACGTAATATTTCTTGTGCGCAAAAGATATCTCTGACAAAGTTGCATGATACTGTTTATAAATGCTAAGGATGTAAACACGGAATATTGAGCGTCAGATGGTCGGACTCGTGTTGGAGGCGACCATGTAAATCAGTGATAGAGGCCCTACCTTTCTCCGTCCAGTGAAGCGTGTAATTTGTCCCGCAAGATGAGGGAATTATTCTCACTTACACGGTCCATTAGATCTCAGTGTTCCAGTTCGGTTCATCCACTCCACGCTTTAACCCCTCTGCACCTCCCCCTCCAAACAAATTTTTACCCCACCCCGCGGCTATCCTTACTTTTTCGCCAATCAACTTGATGCTAGTGGCTAGTTATCTCCGGCGCCGGAAGGCTTTCTCAGAAAGTAGAAAAAAAATTGAATGCAAAGGAGCGAAAAAAAAAAAGTTAAGTGGCAATGTTTTCGCATACCTTTCTTACCGGAAAATTACAGCTTTGAAAGTGAAAACGAATCAGAAAATAACCGCCAACATAAAACAATACACCAGACAGATGTACAGATTGAATATGATTGGCAGCTTAGCGGCAATGACTACATAATGCTTCATGTAGGATGAAATGTATCATCATAGATTTGCTTCAAAATAACAGTTAGGGCCTATAAGTGTAATATGAAACGCTTGCTACAAAATTTAGTTCTATTAGCAAAATTGACGTTTATTTTGTGAATGTTCCCAATGATTTTACGATAGTACGCATAGCTCTTAAATATACTTAGGCCTACATACACTCGTTGTTTCTCATTGGTGATATTTATTGTAAATTAATTTGAAAACGTTCGTGTGTGTATTCCGACTTTTTATAACAATTTTACCAATAGATATAATTCAAACTTCTGGTAGCTAAGCATTTTCTTACTCCACAACAGAATGTAATATACTGCAGAAAAATCAGTCATAATTATGGAGACGGTACGGAACATCAGCTGCCAAAAAAAATTTTGACAAAAAGGAGAGACATTTACCAACGAATCGCAGAAATAGAACTGTAATGCTGTCTCATAGTGAAAAATATTGTATAATAAATGAAGTATTAAATTTTTTTTGTTATCTTTCTTGCGACTTGTTTATTTCAGATACTTGCAAGAAATGACGAAAAAGTAAAGGACTTGGTAAGAGTTGGCGTTTCACAACAAACTAGTTTCTCAAATGTCTTACGGTCGATTACACAGTAATTTGACTCACAAACTACGTGAAAGGTGCAGTTTGTACGTTTTATCAATGAAATATTAAACAATATTAATAAATGGCCGTTATAAGCTACATAACACTTATCAATATTTTAATTACAAAATTACCACATAAATACAACTATCAAATAAGTTAAGCACAGTTTTAAAGGAACCTATATAATCTTTTACTGATTATATTTTACTGTTGCAAATAACTTAACATACAGGATGTCCATAAATTTCCGCTATTATTTCAAAAAATCATTACTTGGAAACTAATAGAGATCGAGAAGTGTGGCTTGTTTAAAAATGTTTCGCAGCTCTCAAAGTTTCGCGTGTCCTTTGTTGCAGAATTTTATTGCATAAAATTGGCGACACTCCAGGAGAAGGCTCAATGTATCATCCGATATGCAGAATCAAAATCTATGACAACGGTACAGCGGAATTATCGACGTCAGTATGGGAGGGAGCCACCGGCAAAAAGAAGCATTATGAGGTGGTTCAACAACTTTAAAGAAATTGGCAGTGCCTGCAACCGTCCTCGAAATGGACGTCCCCCAATTATTCAAGCAACTGTTGACAGAGTGCAAGGAGCATTTCAACGTAGCCCTACGAAGTCAATCCGTCGTGCATCCCGCGAACTGCAGGAAGCATGGTCATCGGTCCATAAAGTGCTACATAAGCAGTTACGCCTTCATGGGTACAAAGTTCAAATGGTCCGAGCACTGATGCCAAATGATCGTCCTCTGCGGTATGCATTCGTGAGATCTGTGTTGGCCTCCATAGATACAGACAATGACTACCTGAAACAGTGTATGTTTTCCGATGAAGCAACGTTCCACATTTCTGGACATGTTAATCGCCACAACATTAGGATTTTTGGCTCTTAAAATCCACACAGCACACGTGAACACATTCGTGATAGCCCGAAGATAAATTTTTGGTGTGTCTCAATGCATGAACAGGATGATGAGGCCGTTTTTCTTCGCAGATAGGACCGTTACAGGAGTTGTTTACCTGGACATGCTTGAAGTGTTTCTGCTACCATAGATAGGAGTGTTGCATCCATCCATCCATCATCATCCAGCATGATGGTGCTCCTCCACATTGGAGTTTAGACGTTCGAGAAGTTCTGAATGATAAATTTCCTGAGAGATGGATGGGTCGTGATGGTCCAATCGCATGACCCCACGCTCCCACGATATCATTCCATTAGACTTTTTTGTGGGGGTATGTCAAGGATCGCGTGTACAAAACGCCAGTAGATGGCATTGATACCCTTCGGGCAAGAATCAGAGAAGAAATCGGAACTGTTAATACTTCAATGCTGGCCCGTACATGGGCAGAACTTGAATATCCCCTCGATGTTCTTCGAGCTAGAAATGGGGCACACATTGAAATTCTGTCATAACCACACAACACTTTGAGAACCGCAACACATTTTAACACAAGCCACATTTCTCTATCTCTAATAGTTTCCAAGTTATGATTTTTTGAAATAAAAGCGGGAATTTATGGACATTCTGTATGTTAAGTTATTGGCAATAGTAATGTTATGATTTTTGAAATGATAGCGGAACTTAGACTTTTGTGTAATTAATCACCGAAATAATTATATAAAAGTCTATTTCATTGAATAATATTCCTGTACTTGAAAAAAATCATTTTATTTTACATGATACAAATAACACAGGAAGCATTCTCTTCTACAATCATTGTAAAAGTGAGAGGTTCTTTGACATTTTAAAGCACCCTTTGTCTGCTCTGAAACTAAAAACGATCGTTATCTACGGTCCTACTAAATATTTTATATTTTTGTAGATTTCTGGCCAGGAAGATAACACCAAAAGCGATACAATTCTGCAAAGTAAAGCCTATTTCGGTTACATTTTGTTGTAGAATAATCTGTCGAAGTGACGATTATGACGTGTTTAAGTAACAATTATTAAAAAAAACAAAAGGCTTAATGAACTGGAACTATGGTAACAGAAAAATACTAATCTCCAAAGTTTAAGAGATATAATAATTGGCCAATTCAGTTAAATCAAAATTATTGGTATTGATTTCACGGTCATGATACTAGATTTTAAGTGAATATTTTATTCACGGAACGGAGAAAGAAATTTTCATGGAGTAAGCCTAAACATGTCTTTGAAGAGCCAATTATGCATAAATTTTACATACAAAGTTTCATAAATGTGTTCTTGTGTTTCTTATCATGACTACATAAAAACCTCACAATTGTGACTTTGGCCGCTAATTATGCAAAAATATATAACCAAAATACGTTTACTTAATGAACATTGTAGGCCTACTTCTTAAAGCGTTAAGTATCGAACAAAATAAATAACGAATTGGAAGTTATCTCACGCCTTAAAAGTATTATTCAAAGTTTCGGAAACTGTTATCTGACTCACCTGTAAACACATTAAAGGTCTGTATTAACAACTCCGAATAAAATAGCTGAATAACTATCACCCGACTACACCATACGGGTAATAATCGTACCCAATGTATTACAATTAAATTGCCTGTAAAACACTAAACAGAAGATCTTTTAGAATACATGAAGGAAATGTATAACGACTTGCATGTACAAAATAAACATAAAGATTTTCAAAATACATGAACGAAATTTATGATAACACCATGTTACTAAAACTATGTAAGATATGCTCTACCTTGTTACCGGTGTGTTATTAATCTCAATGGTCGAAAACTTTAAATCAATGTAACCATTGTGCCTTGACAAATTACGATGTATAACAAATTTTAATACTTATGTTGCTCTTTGCTGAGCGTAAATAATTGTTTACATACTGGTAAACTCATTTCATTTTAGTGTAATTAGTATTAAACTTTATATTATTTAAAAATTTTGTCAATAATTGGTTACGTGCTGTTTAAAAAAATTATTTTTTATGCTCTGCAAAATCTAATGAATTAAACTGCAAAAAAAAAAAATGCTACAAATACAATCTATGTTCGTGGTCGACATTGGTGAAAGGTGGTCGTATCATAACCAATTTATTGAAATACATTTATACAAATATAAAGTGAAGTAGTCTACTTGTATTGACTAATTCCAGCGTTTAAGAAAAGTGATAGGTACATACAGGCCGTTTGCGCACCTCAACATTGCATTATTTGTAATAAATATTGTAAACTTTCCATTTAACATGAATCCTAGTCTAAACATGCCTCTGCACTGTAAAAATGCTCGCCGCCAGTTTACAACTTAATTCTCGAATAAGAGGCTGTTGGATCGTCTGAGGACCAAATAATTTATTCAGTGACTAGGCACCCGTATAGCGCTATTCGGGAGTCATAACAGGCATTTAGTCACATTCCAGGGAATGAATTTTACTCAGATATTTATTCGGAGGTGGTAATACAGGCCCTAAGCATTACACACGATGGTTTTAGACACGCACAGGAAAAGTATACTAGGCGACTGTCTAAATGGAGACGCTAGCAGTCAGAAACAGACGACTTGCTGCTTCCGATGGCGAGGGGCCGTATGTCTACGGTCGTTCCCAGCCGTATAAGAAATTGGAAGATCCTACAATATGTCATATGATCGGCCTCCTTCTGTAATAACTGTTGCGAATCTGTATTGAACGTCATTAGTTGGACGAATGCCACATGCGTAATGTTATTATTCCGCCGCAGACTTAATGCGAAATGGAAACGTGGAATTGATGGTGCGCACCATGTTCGTGCTATACCGTGAATTGTACTTAAATAATTACCCTGGTTTGTGTTTGATATATTATTGTTCAGAGTCGTATTATGACTAGCTGTCAGGTAACACCATTTCCCCTCTCCCTGATTTTAACCATACAGCTAAAAAATTTTACGAATACACTCAAAAATTAGCATTTTCTGTCCCAAAAAAATTTAAAATGCTCATGTCTTCCGACTCCATGGAGGGGACATCTATAAGGAAATTAAGAAAAATTCCCTTCTGTATGGAGGGCAAAACTAGATTCTTATTTGATTCCAGCCCAATCTTAACTGATTCCTCACTGACTCGAAGTAATCTGTCAGTCATCAGTACAAATGTGAATCAAATTTATACTGAAAATCTTCAGTGGCAATCTGGAGGTGTAAACCCAGAACCCTCGGCTTAGAAAAAATTGAAATCTGTCATTAAGTTATGGTAGATGAACAAAAAAAAGCAAACATCCACTCCAGTGAGTAATCAACGTTTGACTGGCCTGCCGGCTGCTCTGCAACTAAATCTTATTTTGCAGTCACCTGATCCGACCAAAGAAATTATTTGCCCATTGCCAAAAAAAAAATCAGTCATGGTATTTAAATGCAGATTTTTTCTATAATTGTAAACATACGTATATGTCTTAGTTTTAAACACCTGTTGTTTTAAAAATAGGACCAATTTCGTTAAAGTCAACAACTGTTATTTTTTTGGGTGGATAAATTAAGAAAACAATGCTGCATTCTCAGAATTATTCGCGGCGCAAAAATAATCATTCTTTGTGACTGATAGTAGTCACTGTAACCGTAACGTATCCACTATCCCCTTGTGAAAAGTAACCTGACATATCATATAAAAACTTGACTTTGCAAGTACACCAACTGTGCAGATTTTGCGAACACTGTTATTTTAAGAGGATCTCTCGCTAGACTAAAACCAGAAGCAAGCAGTTTCATCTTCAAATCCTGGTCAGAGTATTAATATATGAAAATATTTCAGAATATACTTTTTTAAAAGTTTTTAACATTATAAATACAGAATTGAGTAACTGAAGTAATTTTCTTTTTTACTTATATTTGAATTAAAGTATACCAACATTACATTGAACTGAAATGCTGCATACCTACAAGGAACTGAATAAATAAGTGGGTTTTTCAAAAAATTATTTACCAACAATGAACAACAAAAAATATATTTGACAGCACTACATACATGACAGAAAGAGAGTCTTTAACTAAAAAAAATAACACAGATTTCATTTTTGTAAAGTAACACGTCTGTTAAAACAACATTTAAAACCTAAAATGGCTGCTAAAATATGCGTGTGTTTACGTCCTACACCTTACATGATATAATATTAACAACTCAGCAGTAATCAACATTTAAAATATCTGCTACGTTACCAGAACTTTTTCGGCACATGTCATTATTATCCAAAATGAAAGTTATGTCATGCATTCTGAATATTTGAGTACAAATTGTAACTTGTCAAATGCATGCAGTTCAACAGAACTGGTTTGTATTTCAGGTATACTTCCATATTGTAAATGGTAAGCAAAAACTTTGTGCCTTATGATATTTCTGAGGCGAAACAGAAATTAAAATTTACAATTATAAATATGTCAGCACAAATAATAGAAAATAAATGTTATGTTGATAATTTACGCACGATAAAATTAAATTATTCCCTTTATACAGATATACAGATACACATATTATATATATATATATATATAAGAAACCGACTGATTATGAACAATACTGCCTAATTGCCACTAGTAACACGACACCTTAGCACGATATATAGACTGCTTTGTTGGCCTACAGTTAAAAATTAAGTCTACTAAAACAAGTGTTTCCCCTTCGTTTGTAACGACATTATACAATATTTTCTTGTTCACATATTTAATCTGTTTCAATCGCGTAATACTTCAGCAATGTTTGATAGTTATATTGTATGTGTATTGCAATAAATAAAATTTCTTATGACATAAATAATACAAACATATTTATTTCTTTACCAATGAAATTTGGTATTGTTGTTTTGTTCTCTTTTGTTTCGATTTCATTAATTTTTAACTACCATTTTGGTTTACTTAGCGGTCCGCAGACGCATTCAAGGGTAAACTATAATTTTAAACTCCAATTATTTTGTTTTTTAAGGAAAATGGTATTCATTTTTGCACAGTTAAAAATTAATGAATTATTTGTTGTAATATTAAAAAATAATTTAAATCAGTCCATCCTATTTGAGTTCTACGAAGACATAAACAGACACACAGACAGACATAGCCGTCAAACTTATAGCACTTGCACCACTTTGGTCGGAAGTTAGAAATAAGTAAAAGGAAATGACAAGCACGAGAAAAAACAAGCGCACAGCGGACACCCTAACACAAGACACATGTTCTAACTCAAACCGTATATATTAGTCGATAATATCTAATCGATTATGATAATGTTAAAAGAACTGGCCAAGGAACAAGGTAGGTAACGCACAGCGTACTCTGTAAAACAATACACGGTATTATGACCGCTAAATTACACGCTAACTTTTGTAAAAAAAGAGTGCTTTTATTTGGATTTTCTTAGTAAGAAAACTTACGAAAACTCTGGAGTGATCCAAACTCACGGGACATGTACAGACCACAGATTTTCTTACTCAGTTTGGTGGCATAAAGTGGAAATCCATATTAAATACGTGATACAAAATTAATAACGGTGCTGAAATTTAATTTACTTTACGTGTTGATTACTATGTTTATATATTAATTCCCGGAGATAGATAAACCGCTATTTCACGTAAGAGAAACGGCGCACAAAGACGTGACTTGTCCCAAGACAAACACGGAAACTCGTTCACCGAAGACATCGTAGCGACCTCGAGCTCAGAGATCGCTGTGATAGAACTCATCATTTAGCATTACTTTTGCCTGTGTTCCTACCACGAGTACTTCTCCTCTGTTGGTCGTTAAGTCCCCGTCACGTCGATTAACTTCCATTCATTCCGCAGTTATTGGTCTCACGCTGTTCAAAACCGAAACTCAATTTACCAACTAATTAGCCCCCACGCTCTTATGCGTTGGCCTGTGACTTAACAGCGGGCGGATATAAAGTGACTATTTTTTTCTCTAGCGTCACGGGAGGTCGACATACAAATCTTGCACAATGAGTGCCTCATTAGCGGCGTCGCGAAGCGGCTCTCGTGGTTTAATCCCGCGTAACGAGATGCGAAACGGAAAGTGGGGGGAATAAAACAGACCTGCGACTTCCTGCGAAGAAATACACCATGCCCCATTTCAAAAGGAATTAGTTTCTGTTTCTACGAACAGTGCGGGGCTTTGGGTGGCAATTATCATAATTGTCTCCAACGCGCCAGAAACACAGGAGCACAACTCCCTTATCCTCATTCCTCTTCCCCCCTTACTCTAAGTTTGAGCGTATACCTTGCGAGAACACCCTCATATCGCAGTCATTGGTGAGCACTCGGATGAGGTATAAGCGTGATGCGTTAATGAGGCGCGCATTTATCAACCGTTATTTCGTCCCGGCTTGTCCCTCTTGACATAAACACCAAGGCTGCGTGCTCTATTCAGGATTATTTCACTATTCATGTCAGAGACAGGTACACGTGTAATAAAAAGCGGAATAAACACCGTGGTAGTGCATACCACATATATATTAACGTCATTAGACTTATGTAGGTTCATACAACGTTTGCATTGAAAAATATTACAAGAAAACCGACATTAAGAAACAAGAATCATGGTATGTATGCCCATGAGATTAAGTTGCTCACAGAAAATGTTAACATGCAAGGACTTCCTTTTTTGTTTACAAACACACGTAACATACCCCTACATAATCGAATACATGCGGACTCCGTATTTGGATGGAATAATGTAAACTATACTACGCATTTATTTACACACCAGTATTTAATTGAAAGAAAACACACATACAATTTTAAAGTCTAGTATCTACACTGACGTATTGGCCTACTCGTTTTAAGCACAACAAACAAACACAATACAAAACTATTTTAATTTTTCTTCAAAACGTATTTTAAATATATTTTATACATAGAGGAATTTATTAATACATTTGTATGAATTAAAACTAAACAAATTATGCCTATATATTTTTCTCAATTTTATTTAGAATAGTATTTTTTTCGAACAACCTCTGGTTTAAATGCAGCCTACCAATTTTCCGTATTATTGTGAAACATAACGTACATATAACTTCTCAATACGCTTTATAATTTTATAATAGCTAAGGTAGCTTATAAAATAACATATTTTTTTCGTAATTCTCAAAGTAAATTACACAATTTAACGAATGTTTGTAATAAATATATTAACCAAAATAATTCATAATCTAACAGTTTATAAATAACCATTTGACATACCAAGACTGAATACTTCAAAATTACGTCACAAAAGAACCTTTTTTTATTTATACTTCAAAGAATTGCGTTCCCGCACTAAAATAGTTTTAACAATTTACTTGAAAACATTTTAAAGGTAATTTCATATTACTGAATCATTAAAAAAACACTTTTAACTTTCTGCGTATTCAGGTTTTTCGTCATAGATCAAAATTTTGAAGAGTAACTAAGAAAACCTTTAAAGTATAAACTATGTTACATATTGTAATGTGCGAAGACCAAAAAATTAAATAACCAAAGAGTGCATCACTTACTTCATAAAAAACTTGAGGGGGGTTTTGTCAAACATTTATATTGCTAAATTAAATATTTAGATTTGCGTGAATTAGAAAGTGTGATATGGAAATAATGTAGCATGGCTATATAATTGATTGTTCTGGGAATAGTATTTAATGTGAAGGATACACGGTCATGGCTATGTCTACGTTGTGCTATGTAATTAAAATGTTTTACAAATTTTGATGAGTTCACGGGCACTTTAGATGGTCACAGTCTGCAATCTGTTTTGTCAAACTCAAACTACTTTTGTTTTCAGCGGTATGTGTTGTTAGATATTGTAGAATTATCTCGCGTCCGACAAAAGTCATCATGATTGTGTGATGCCTAAACTTAAACTTCGCTACGTAATTACACTATGCGTGGAATTACTCCAAGTATGGACAATTGTTACAGTAAAAAAAATAGTGTTGAATTGTACTGGGGATGATGGGGGTGTGGCAATCAAACAGCATCCATTCTTGTTACTTTCCTACACGGAAATGTAATATCTTTGATGTATTTGAGACAGGTCAATGTTGCTTGTTTCAGACGTTTTCATAAAATTGTACCATGCAATCGAATTTATTTTTTGTGCTAAAGTACTAAAATAGGGTGCTAGTGCTAAAGCTGCACAAAATCTTTAATATATTATTTATATTTCTACACCATGTTTTTTAAACAGCAGACATAACAAAACGTCACAGTTCTCGTAAACGTTCACTCCTTACATTTTTTTTTTCGCAGAAAATTGCTCTTAGTACTGTTCAAGGGTTTCATAAATGTACACTTATATTCAGCATTGACAAATTAAGAACTTAAATACATACATGTCATAAAGTTGTTGACTTCATTGTTAGACATGCGTATAAAAACTTCAGAGTGCAAATGCAAATACGTATTTAGAGTAAACTTCGTTGTTAACCAGTTTCAAATAATGACTAAAAAAATTATATCTCCTTCCTTAAACGATTCTAGATTTATCACGAAACGTATCAAGAGAGCATTTGAATGGGTTAAAATTATTACGTGAATTACATTAAAGTATAAAAAATACAAAAATATTTGTTTCGATATGACACCAAAAAGGCTGATTATAAAACGCTGTATTCTATATATGCTATCAGAGATGAAGTTGAAAGTAAAAATTTTTCGCTCTTTAATGAAGTCAGGCCTTTTGTGAATACAAATACAAATGAATGTTACACATGAAATGCACAAGAAAAAAAATTGTATTTATACTACAGTATATTTCATTAGGTAAAATCCTTGAATTAAATCGGCGCAGGAAAAGCAGATGGCATCCAGACTACCAAAACAATCGACTGATATGCTTTAATATAAAGAAATTAAACCACAAATAATAGCATTGTAACCGATCACAAAACTATAGGAAATAAAATGGAGGAAGATTGATATATTTGCGTGAACAAAATTGTGGCTATTTAACAGAAAACTGTTCTTAACTACATATCTGCCAAAGAAGAAGTTACATACGAGATACAAAACTCCCTAATTAACTCTTCACTTCAAAGATGCGCACTTACACAAGAAAGAATTTTGTGATGGCCGCAGAATAATTAGAGCCTAATGGGATTCAACAAATAACAGAAAAACTGTAACCACAGGCCACCACATGACAGCAAGGGGATACATTTTTAAAACGAGACTAATTATTATATGCAGAGAATGCATGTCTTACCCACACAAGACTAATCTGAAGATTACCGAGTCTTCGCAAAGGTGTCTTACACGCTCCAATTCCGTCGTGCATCTAATAGTGTAACCTCTTGCCAAAAATCCTTCCCTAGGTTGTTTTGAGCGTACCTGATCGCAAGCAGAAGGTGAGGTTCTGTCGCTCATATCAGATGGCGAAATACAGTCCACAGAAAAAGAATGTCAAAAACACATTGCAGTTGATAAATACACAACTATATTCATATTCACATGTTTTAAGTAAAAATGTGGAAGGAGAAAGTCACTAGGCACTGCGTACTGCACCCAGCAACTCACACAAGAAACTGTAATTGTTGTGAGTACTCAAGAGGAGTTACGTATACACTAATTACACTAATCTCTGTAAATAACTATTTTGATTTTTTTAGGAAGGTAGAAGTACAATTATCTATAGACGCCAATTTTGACTTTAGTCCTGTAGAATGCCCATAAAGTGGAAATATAATGTAAATGACTAAAAAAACGACAATGTTTAATGCTTTGTGCTTTCGGTAAAGGATAAAAGAGCATATTGGCATCAGTAGTTCAATCCTTTGGATTAATTTCATACTGTTGTAGGCATAAATTGCGTGCTGTTGGACTTAAACGAGCGCGATTAGAACTTAGGAACTAAGGTCTAATCATGCTCGCTCTAAACGCAAGGAACTCAATATGTGTCTGACTTCCCCTCGAAGACTTCTGGTAACAGTATCCGAAGAAACAAGCCATGGCAACCAGTCATGCAGAAATGTGGTGTGGATTGCATCTTCCTGTAAGGCAGGCGCACAAACTGCGCAGAGTTCTGCTTTCGCTGAGAGTAGTCGAGGGTAAGCGTCAGCTGACAGCTCCGGTGACAAGTTAGCTCTGCTCTGACAAGTCAGCCGTCTGCTCGACATCATACCTTTGTATACCCCTTAAACGGATCAGTAAATCCACCAACCAACGACATCGTCCGGCACGTTTACTACACTTGAAAATCCTGGTCGACCCCAGCAAATGTGCTAACTGCGGCCCTTTTTAACATACTTTCCTTTGGGATAGGTAGGATTATGAGATCATACGTCTGTCTGTATGTATGTCACTATCTCCCCTCAATTATAACTTGTTATACAGTAATCGGTAGGCCTACTCAACGGAATTATGACAGAATGTTACGACATAACTGGTGAACACGACGCTATATTTTTTACGGTATATTCGATATGTTAATTGGTATGTAATAGTGTTAAGTCTTGAAGAGTTGCGGACGTAATTATGCTACACGCTTCTAGTGTGTATCAACACTGCTAGTCATTAGATCGTGTGCGGTGGTACACGCGTCGCCATATTTGATCATTTTACATTTTAGCTGAGACATTTGTTTCCTATTTAGTTTTAAGCATTTGTTCCTGATGTAGGCCTGAACTACATCGACAACAGTACATAAACAGCACAGACGCACATAAGTTAAACGTGTGTTAATTGATAGCAGCCACTACATGGACGCACAGCACTCGCACAGGAAACCAGCACACGATCGGCGCACAAGAAGCTAACGAATTTTTAATTTTTCTGTGCGTCGTATTCTGTGCGCAGCCAATCAAGAAGCAGTACGTTTGTATATTTTTGGTAAGGCCTAGGCTACATTCGTAATAACACGATCACAGCACGAAATTAGCACAGCCGCACATGCTACATTCGCGCACAACATACAATAGCAGTGTCCGAAATTATTTGAGAGACTATTTACTGTATAAAATTTGCATTATTCTCCGCTTCGTAACTAAATAAAATCAAAATATATTGTTGTTGCTCTTGATGCGAAAACAATTAAAATTAATTATTACTTATACACTAGTATATTTAATATTTATGAAGTTTTGTTAAAGTAATAATTAATTTTAATCGTTTTCGCATCAAGAGCAACAACAATATATTTTGGTTTTATTTAGTTACGAAGCGGAGAATAATGCAAATTTTATACAGTAAATAGTCTCTCGAATAATTTCGGACACTGCTATTGTATGTTGTGCGCGAATGTAGCACTGTGCGGCTGTGCTATTTTCGTGCTTTGATCGTGTTATTACGAATGTAGCCTAGGCCTTACCAAAAATATAAAAACGAAAGTGGTATATAATTGCAGTATTTTGTAATCAAAGAGTTATTGACCAATCTTTTATATTATTACCCTTTAAAACCATTAATGTGAAATGTTTTTCCAGTGTTTTAAGGTGACCCACCCCATAGATCATAAAACACTATATTTTATAATAATGATAATATTACTTAAATTTACTTTCTAAGGATGTTTCCATCTATGTACGACAGTATTTTATATTGTTGTACAATATCATCAAAAAAATTCCGGAGTTTAGTTTACATATCTAATAAACACAATCACCGTCACTTTATCGTAAACTTCGTTTATTGCTGAGATAAACCAAACACGATAATAGTTTCGAAAACCAAATCAGTTATAGGTACCACGGTCTTAGAATAACAGGTCTGGACACTAGCCTATCTGCAATGTTATTGAGTTGACCATTTTATGACTGAAAGCGCTACTAGCAATGAAGTGTTGTTTTAACATTGCAATATATCGTCTTACTCACGGCCAAAGAGGAACAGGTCTGAACACTGGAGTTGAAAATTGACCCCGTTATGACTGATTGGCGCCACTGGCACTCTGGGGTTGTTTTAACGTTGTGTAAATGGGATTACAAGGAGCAAACACGTTTCGGAGTTGCTAGAAGAACTGCTAGTACGACGCTATATTGCAATGTTAAAACAACACTTCATTGCTAGTGGCGCTTTCAGTCACAACGGGGTCAACTCAATAACATTGGTAGATAGGCGAGTGTCCAGACCTGTAATTATAAGACCGTGGTCTTACTAGCAGTTCTCCTAGCAGCTCCGACACGAGCTTGCTCCTTGTACACCCATTTACGCAATGTTAAAACAACACCGAAGTGCCAGTGGCGCCAATCAGTCATAAGAGAGTCAATTTTCAACCCAAGTGTCCAGACCTGTTCCTCTATGGCCGTGGTAGGTACTAACACCCAACCATTTAAACTGAAATAAGTATGACTGTTCCTTACTAAGAGCGTATACCATTCCTGCGGCACTTAGTCACAGGTTTATGTCACACACCTACACACTTATTTGGATTTTTAGGCTTATGGGATCATGCATCTGTTACTAAAATGTACATTGAATGTCTCTCTTTACGTCTTCCGCCATTATCTTTAGAAACCAAAAGCAGGTTTTAGTTTTAATCCTGCTCGGTAACAACATATACAGTACCTACTTCAAAAGGCTTACATGTATGTCAGGGGCGTCATTTCAGGTATTTCTTGAGAGGGGAGGGGGCAAACGAATTTTTTGGTGACAGTGACCTTGTGGCATATTTTTTTGTTAATTAAGCATGAATTAATTAGAAAATTTAATAATATAGCTTCAGTTTTATGTGCTTACGTTAATATTATTTAAATAACAAAATACACCAAAAATGTATCGAGGTACTTTTTTCTTCTAAATCAAGGGGGCGATTGCCACTTCCCCGCCCCCCTTTCTACACTGGAACCTTTTGCTTTCTTTTCACCCCTTCGTGCGCACAGTTTCTCGAGGTATAGTTTTTCTGGTCAGACACTAGCCCCTGATGTACGTGT
The DNA here is from genome assembly GCA_003012365.1 of Medauroidea extradentata. Lineage (NCBI taxonomy): Eukaryota > Metazoa > Arthropoda > Insecta > Phasmatodea > Phasmatidae > Medauroidea > Medauroidea extradentata. The sequence continues at coordinate 12,281 of PNEQ01127535.1, read as the reverse complement.
TATCCTAATATATCAAACTTATTTTTAACGGCAACGGTTTTTTAATTTTGAGAGCTTTCATTTATCAAGAATCATTCTCCACGATTCAAACCTAATGTTGTATTTTGATACTTCGTCATCTATTTCAGTGAATAAGTGAAGATATTTTGGTCCGCGCATAACAACAAGTTTTTCATCGCAGGGGGGGTGGGGTGACATGAGATTAGTGTATAGTGGCACCGGAATGTAGGGTCGGGTAAGAGGGAAAATATTAGATCAGCCATTTAGGGAGATAACAAAACATGAATAATGTTAGTTAAAGTATATTTTGAAAACTACATATTTCATATTTTGACCGTTTTCCGGCGAAGCTTAGATATTAATAGGATATATTGCTGTCGGGCCACAATTTTGTAAGATGGAACAATATGAACACATAAAATTTCATATCATATTTCATGTTCTACGAGACCAATAATAACTAATCTTTGTGTTTAATAGTCAAAAATATGATTAAATAGAGTTTACAATTTTAGGTCGTCCATTTTGAAAGTTACCATGACACGAATTAGTATTGCATGTGTTATTTTGAGAGCTCCTAGAGCTATACTAACAGAACTTAATACTTTTAGAATTAACTATACCAGCTTTGATTTATGGAAGATAATTTTACATAGGTAGATCTGGCTGTCATTTTCAAAGAGAGTAGGGTAAATTACCTTTTTGAGTCATACGTTATAATGACCGGTTGAAACTAAATTTTAATGGATTGTTTACCTCTTTGAAACATATTGCCTATTTAAATGGAATTTATTAATATAGTTCCGCAATTTCTGCAATTTTGAAAGATAACATACGAAAATTGCTGTATTTTATATGTTCTGAACTCTTCAACAATTTCATGTCGAACTATATATTCAGTTAAAACATGATAATTATAGTAACTCTTCGTTTTAAATGACACTTTACAAAGCAGTTCTGTAACTTACTGGGTAAATGTTCTCAGTTACAGAGGAAAGTAGGCCTATTATTATTGCAGGTAACTTCTTGTTATGCATTCTAAACACTTGCCGGTACCTCCTATTTATCATCATCTATATACTGGGATTGTGATTCGCATTAGCAAATACAATTTTATTCATTGTAGTACTAATTTTTGAAACTCACCCTGATCTCATGAGTTACCTTTACCAAAAAAAATATCTCAGGGCGTCTGCGACGCTGTTAAAAAATATGCAGCATAGTATTTACAGATTTTACAGAATTTGTGTAATTTTTAAATATTGCAATTAGCGAGAAAATGCAGTCTTAATTAATGTGTAGCACCCTTAGCAAGTAGCGCCGAGAACAAGGCGTGTTAAACTGGATGAAGTAAGAGGACTGATAGTGATGACGTAATAAAGCCGCTTGACTGAGCGTGAAGCGATAGAGGAGTTCCATGTTCCCATTGTGACTTCAGTGTTAACCCTAACGAATTTGCTTCTCGTTTAATTTGAGTCATTCGACGAGGGCAAAACTCTCGCCTGCCATCCTAGGGTTGCTCCTATTTCCTTTGACGCATCTTTCCCTCCTCCCCTCCAATGCTCTCCCTCTTTTCCTCTCGGTCGCTTGCACAGAGATGTCTCCTTGTTATAAACGTTTGTAACGTGAGCTTAGAGTCTCCCGCAGTGCAGTTTCCAATTTCACCCTCTCTCAGTCGCCGTCAGAGGAACTGTTAGCAGCAGTGGCAAGTCGACCGTGGAAGCGAGTGGTTTGTCGCGAATGGAGTGACCGATATGAAATGGTGGTCGGAGGTTCTAAAACAAAGTTGCAAACTAAAACACACGTTTCACAGCGGTTTAAGCGCCATGTTTTTATGCGACAAACATTTCCCTCTTCAGCATTAGTGCTTGATTATCTTCCTTGTTCATTACCAAGATCAGTCAACTGAAGTAATTAAGAGATAATATGTACGGTGAAATTTATAATTAACTACTTTGCAACAATCGTTGATAATTAACTTAGAAGTACAATTCTTTTATATATATTTTTTTTTTCATTAGGTTTTATGAAATAGCCGTTTGTATTTTGTAACAAGGAAATATTTTGTGAATGTTATATTAAAATTTGGATACCACTCCTTGGGTGATTCATAGAGTCTGGAGTTAAATTAACAAATTTAATTTAATATTTTGAGAAAATAATAAACATTACATAATATACGGTGCAAAAACCCTTGAATCAAAAAGAACAAGACGCCTTAGTGCCGTTATGAACAATTATTGTTCATCCATTTTCCGAAATAAATGCGTGGTTGTGAAATAAACTTGTATATTACGTACACCTCCTTTAAGTGTACACACTTTACACATTCAAATATTCTGCAAGAAAACGTAGTACCTTCTGGTTACATATATTTATAAAATGCTTGACTTTACTGTAACTTGCATTTACGCCAGTGGTGCTAACTTAAATACATCACTAAATACGCTAGCGTTTATGGTGCTAGTTATAACCGCAGTTTATTTCCCTGTAACTAGCAATGCACGGAAGCGTAGACGAAAATGTTAGTGGCAAAATGTTGTACGACGTTATTGTACGCTTACAATGTGGCAACACTGTACGGATATAGTCCTTTCTTGCGCTCCGCAGCCAGATATTACTTTATGTATGTTACTCCAAGTAAACGTAGAATCTTGTTTAAACTGCTCGGAATTTTAATTTGCACCCATAATATTCATTTCAGGACAATAGTAATAAGACAAGTAAGATATATGTGGAGCGCAACAAGGAACTATATACAGTGTTATGTTGCCACATCGTGCATATAAAAGGTCATCGTACAAAATATTCTCACTGAAATGTTCGTCTCAAATTAAACCCAGGATTTTCGTGGTGTTTAGATTATGCTGTTGTTTCTGGGCACAACGTATACATGTGTGTGTATGTATATGTATGTACATGTATGTATATGCATATTATGTACATTATATACATTGTAAGCGGTAACGGTAACTTTAAAGCAGAAAAAAATCTGAGGAATATTTTACTGTTTAGGTAAAAAAAAAAAAGGTTAACTAAATGTTTCTGTAAAACGTGCGTTTTATCTTAATCACAGTATAGGTAAAAAGTCGTTTATTGTGTATGAGGTGTTGTTAATTTAGAAATTTATTTATTTTTTGCGTGAGTAGTACAAACAGAAGAAATAAATTTATTATTATTTTTTTTTACTTTAAATTGTAACTTGACGGACATTTATTATTGGCTTTTTAATAAGTACGTTAGACTCGCATTCGGAAGTAGCCTGTGTTTCCTTTCTGAACAATACAAATTTGTGCTTTATCTTTATATAAGAACCTGAACATATTTTTTGGGTTAATATACCGGTACTACTTTTCCCATGGCGACATTAAAAAGAGAAATGTAATTCGTAGCAAGGGCTGAAACACAGAAGTGATCAGAAAGAAGAACAACAAGCTGTATCATTACCAGTAGGCTAATTCAAACAACTCTTCGCGTGGCTTTTTACACGGACATTTGTGTGACCACAATAAAACTTATATGAAAATAAAATTAATGAAACGGACCACAGCAAATAACTATCTAAACCTGTGGAAAATTTCACGGAAAAAATATACACTTCTTTGTGAAACTCGATGATTTCGACAAGTGTGTAATAAGAAACACTATCCACATTTCTATGTGCATGAGAAGATAGACCCAAATATTCCAAAACTGTTGCAAATAATCAAAACCGATACTATACAAATAATTGTTTTGTATTTTTTTTCCTTAAATTTTACTTAGCTGTGTAGCTTTTTTTTAAACACCAAAATCTGTATGATTTTAGCTAATTATTAAAACTATCGCAATTACAAAATTAATGCAATTTAATAATATTTTTGTGTCTTGTAGAAATTAGTTTCATAGCAAACTCAATTTGAAAGAATATGGTCGGAACATTGTTTCAAAACCGGTTATCATTTTCAATTTAAAAATTAATTCTCAAAATAACTAGAAAAGAATAATATTGTTGAGGAATAATGTTGAAGCGTAAATAACTATTTTACACGCAGTAGAGCACTGAGTGTATTCCAGAGTATAAGGTAGAGTATATATTTTTATTGATCGTGTATAAGTAGAAGCAAATGTTTTTGATTTCAACGATACCGTGCCCTGGGCCTCTTGCTCAGACATGGTGACGCCACCTCGCCTCCGCTTACCCGCATACCTTCCAGGGCCGCTCGTCTCAGTTACGTCATTGGTTACGTACAGTACCTTACCTTTTAACATACGAGTGTAATGAAACACGGAAGTTAGGCGTAATACGTAATTAATCTTTCCAAATTTAAGGTAACCGTGGATTAACATCATTTCTGTCTTTTTATCACTCTCGAAAATTACACTCACGGTAATTCTTCTCTATTTACTTAAACTTGAGAATGAAATAAAAAATGTATAATGTGTGCAGGAAATGTGTTTTAGTGTTCTTTATTTTGCTAATATATGTGAGAGAAAAACAACTTTTTATTTACTTCTGAAAATATATTTAAAATGCCTTTTCAAATTCTTCCACGTCGACTAGTAAGAACATTTCAAATCTCTGATTATGTATTTACAGAATATACGCTCATATGCTTTAAAGCTAGATAAGTTATAAAATCGCATTTTCTATATTTTATCGGTTAGTGTCTATCTTCGTGTGTGTGTGTGTGCGTGCGCGCGCGTCCGTATATGATTGCCCCTCTACCCTTAAAAAAATTTTCGAATTCTTGGACCGAATGTCATCAAACTCTGTATATGTATAGTATTTTGCCGTTCTCATATTTTTAAAATCATTACCTTTTGAACAGTTTTTGTCAAACTAAATATGGAATAAACAATTTTTTAGAATTTCGCCAACTTCGGAACAAATAAAGTTCTTAGCAACTTTATTTTTAATGACATGCTCGGGTTTTAACAGTCAGACGTAGAAAGAATTATTTTCATCCAACACAACTCGCCTAGGGTTATTGCACACAAAATTGTAAATGCTGTTATGAGCAAAGCTCTGAAGGTACTATGAGCAATTTTTCGGGGGCTGGGAAGAAATTTCACTTGTCCCTCGCCATGTTCTATAAACGCAGTGAAGCATAAAAAAAGCTATTTTTTACTATCACGCAAGGCAGCATACGGCCCAAGGAGTACAACTAAGATAGATAGCTCTGGAAGGGACGGGGCAGAATGTATGCCTCGTTGAGGAAGAATGCTACTCATATGGTTACAACAAGATGTGTGGTTCATAAAATGCCGGCCACATCAGTAAAGTAAGGGAAAAGACTATGTTATAAAATATATGTTCATTTGTTAGTTAGAGCATTTGTAATAATATATAATGAGAAAAATATGACAAGTACAAATGGAATAAATGACTTAATTAAGCCGAGTGTGGTGTGAACCTATTGGCGGCTTTGAACATAGAGAATTGATTAGGGGCTTCAGAGAGGAACTTGTGTACTTAGGCCACGGATCCCTATTTATGCTGTTTTAGTAAGTTTTATTTTTAAATCTAGAAAGGGAGAAGGTATCGCAAAACTGTTACATAGAAGTGTTGGAAATTGTTTGTACAATGTAGCTATATTTTTTTTTTCAAAACATAATTTTTGAATAGTTTTGATTAATTATTTACTTTATGAAAATTCAATAAGGCTAAGTCGATAATTAGCCAAAATCATAGCAACTGACGTTTTGAAAAAAAAAAAATTAGGATGCAGAGTACAAACTATTTCCAATATGACTACGTAACGTTTTTGCAATATCTGCTCCCTTCCAGAATTTAAGAAATAAACTCGCAAAAAACATCATAAATATATACCCGTGGCCATAACGCCTAGCCGTACGAGTTAGCGAGGTTTAGATTGGTTGGCGTGACTGAAAATTGTATTTTATGTGCGGCACGTATTGCCGAGCAGAACCGTCTGACGCGCGACTTCAGGATGTTTGGAGGCACTGAAGAGGAGCCATACTGTAAAGAATTTAGTTGGTCATGAAGACTAGATGTTGTAAGTTATTTGTTACGGGAGGTTTTATTCAAAGAATGCTATTCAACAGAGAAAGTACCAGTTTAGCGGATGGCCTTATATCAGGCATCCGCAGCCGAAAAATAAATAAATGTAATTATTATTTGTCATTTTCCGTTGTACGCCCCACTGTCCACTGGCGTAACCGTAAGCCATAAAAGAAGCGTACTGTTTTTTTTTTATAGTTGCTTTGACCTATCGATGCTGGCTGAAGAAAAATCCGTGATAAAATCAGAAATGTATTACCTAGAGCTGCGACAGTAACAGCAGATACTACTATACATAAATAGTGCCATAAATTTTCGCGAGAAGAATTTTGCCCCAGTTTGTTTCAATGCCTTAACTGCACTTCTGCAGTTCTGCTTTACGTTCATTGAAAGCGTGTCTTTGAGAAGTGACGTCTCGCGTTAGACTGCGTCAATCAGAGTATAAAGTAACTGCAATACCACACCTTTGTGATTTGCTGGTACACCCCCAATACTCGCGAGAGATAATACAACAAATCACTGACCGTAAAGCAGAACTGCAGATGTGAACGTAAGGCACGAAACAAATTGGGGTACTATTATTTTCGCGAAAAGTTCGTTGACCTAGTCATAAATATAGGACCCCGAAATATGTAAGCACAGCAAAAATCAAGTACACACTCATTTCCAAGGTGGAATTTGTTCAAGCATGATTTAGTTTCTCTTAAATGAATCTTCCATTTGTGACCACAAATAATGTGTACTTTAGATAGGTAGGGAAAATCCTTCTCTTTTGCTAGGAGCAATTAAACAATTTTGTTCCAAGAAATTTTTTTTTGCTAGCAGCTGTAATGAGCAATGGTATGTTTCATATGCAATATGAATGAATGGTTTTACTTAAAACGACGAGATGTTTCCTGGAAAAACTGATTTCGTGCAATCTCGTTTACAACCACCTTTCTAGGAAGATTATTGTCATAATTAGGTCTTCGTAGATGCGATATTACAATAAGAAGGGATCGCCATTTCTTCGATAACTTACGTAATGAGCAAATAACTGAATGCATCCAGAAAACCAGAGAAGCCGAAATAAGGTTGGCTGGATCTGGAATCAAACACTGATTCTCCTAGACTTGAGTCCAGTAAGTAACAACTCCGCCAACCTCCCAGCAATATTTCCGATCAGTTAATGTTAAAGGGTGTTCAAAAGCGATAAAATCATAATTTTAGATTTTGTATGAAATGATGTCAGTTTTGTAGACGATACTTGTGAGTGTAGTTTCCTCTTACAAAACTATTTTAGCTCTCATAGTTTTCTCATAACGGTGCATCAAATTCAGAATTTTCTTGTTACGCTGCCACGCAACTAGTGAAAACCAATCAATCTACTTGAACGAAATAATTCACTGTGAATTTACATCCCATTAGCTATGCAATAAAACATTTAAAAACTCACAATGACACATTTCGAAATTTTTGAAAAGTCACAAAATTACAGAAAAAATTTAACAGAATTCAATTTTTTTTTAAAATATAAAACTATTTTGCGTAATCTTTCTTAATGTTTTATTACGTAGCTCTCTGTGAATTATTTAACTTACATTAGTGAACTGGTTTTCGCTATTTTCATGGCAGCAGAACATGCAAATTTAGATTGTGACGCACCGTTATGAGAAAACTATGCGAGCTAAATTTGTTTTGTAAGAGGAAATCACAAGTATCGTCTAAAATTAGCGATATTTCATAAAAATATTAAATTATGACTTTATCGCACTTGAACACCCTTAAATATCTTGAACGTAATGGATGTTATCAACATTTTACGGGCACATTACGCAATCGTGTAATAATAAGAACATAAAACACGAGTAAAAATTGTAACTTTCATGTGTGGATTTTTTCGACAAATACTACAAATTACTATTACATTAATAAGTCGTTTAATTACGCGTCCTCGTACGCTTATTTTCATGTGCGTCTATCAAGGCAGAAAGCTAACGACATTATTTGTTTTCTTGAAGATGAATCTCTCGTATTTTTTGAAATGCTGGAGCTGTAACCCGTTCCTCTACAATGGTTGCAAATGAAACTACTACCCACCCACCCCTTCATCCCTTTTTTCGTCGTTCCTTGTTTTAATTGAAGGCCGCGAATCGGGACGCAGCTCCGCCAACGTTTACTCATCGCCGCTATCCGGCTGTTTTTATTGGTCCCGATAGTCGTGTCTGTGAAACATCTCCGGATGGTTTTCGCCAGTTAATGACATTCGCTTTGTGCCTTCCCTGATCGGCTCTTCTATCCGTCAGCCTGTGTTGTCCATTCCTAAATCACAAACACCAACCCAACCCTCCTCCGTCCCTTTACGCTAAGCCACCCATCTCCCCACCTTTATATCACCCTTCACGGCAGTTCCGACGCCTGATGCGATGTTCGGATTTTCACAATTTCACCGCGTCGATTTAAAAAAAAAAGTAAAAAAAGTGTGCCGAAGCTTCTGTTGCTTTTCAGTGGTTTTCTCATCTCCCCAGGGGAGCTTAAAATCGTTTTGTTCCTGGAAACAATGTTGGCGCATGTTAACAGAATGGCGTACTTTCTCTTCCCACGGACCTTTGTTAACTGCCACTCGTTCATTTGATATATTTATGTATATTTTTTATCTGACTGATGTGGACCATCTCGTACATTTCTAAACCATCCGACACCTCCATGATCTGCAACGAACACCGACAAGTCGAATGGCACAATTTTTATCTGCTCGTACTGATTTTGGGATTCGTCGAATGTGTTTCGAATATCCATATATTGCAGTTATTTCAACAAATGATATAGGCCTGAGCTTCTGTTAAAAATTATAAACCGGTCGAGTTCTTGAGTTTGTTAAACTTCCCATTTATTGAATGTATTTTAACATGATATTTCTAACACCCAGTTTAGATAAAGTAATCAAATGTTGTACCAACAAGTACTCTTTAGTAAAAAATTCAAAACTCTAATAACAAGCATACATTAATTTAAAAAAACTTCATTACAAATTTCACTAGTATCGCACTTTAAAGAACGACATTGTAGCGACCTTTTATATAAAAACATTTCGCACTACAAATTTTTATATTTTGTATTTTACATTTTTTTTATATAGAACTACATTTATAATGCAAAATTAGTTTTTACCAAGGTGTTTAATATCTTTATGAAAACATTGTAATAATTATAAGTGGAAACAAGCTTACAGTAAAAAAAAAATATTTTTTTTAGTAATTTATCATTGATTCTGCAATTTATAACATTCTGTTTAGTGTATAATTCATAGTTAAAAATCAAACACTTAAGATTTTTTGAATGTTTTGACCGAAATTCATTTCAATGTCCATGTTTGGTAGACCTAATAGCTTATGATATGTGATAATTGCATACAAATATGAAAAAAATATTTAATAATATTTTTTACATATTTAATTAAACTCATATAAATTACGATCGCCTTAACACGCACTAACAACAAAATAAATATTGCATTTAAGAAAGAAAATGTACAATTTATTAATTTTCCAAGTTAACCAGTATTTTGGAGAAAACCCATGGAACAACGCATGTAAATGCCCTGCTTATTTATCGTATGATTAAGTACAGTATATATGAGCGTTATTTTCTCTCGAGAAAACACTACACTAACAACACAGCATAAGACGTTTGTCTTCTTCAGTTACGTGAAGATAGCGCATGTTCAGTTCAGGGAAACTCTCTATTACAGTTTATTTTTAGAGCGTATCTACCAGAAAACAAATTCGTGATGGTTTGCGTGAGGAACTTGCAGAGAACGGTTACTTTTGCAAAAGGCACAAGGTCGATCATCATGTCAGAAGAAGCAGGGAACACGTTTTGGCAATATTTCCATTTTCCAGTGATGTGCCATTAGGTCAGTTTCAAGGGACGCCATACGTTAGAAATATCCTGGTCTATACGGTTTTCAACGTACTTCGCATGCACTAGAAATTTTATTCTTGCAGGTTACAACTTTCAGGCTTGTAGTAACCTTAATTTTAAAAGGTTCAGAATAATTCTAGAAGCAGCAAGTTTAATAATACCGGTAACTTCATAATGGGCGGTGGTCATCAAACAAGAGCTAACACTAGCGCATAAGAAACACATTGGCAAAAACAGGAAATTTTAAATTAAACCACACGGCGCTTTTTAACCTTATTTTCCTTCTTCCAATAACAAACAAAGTTTTGGAAAAGTGGGCCACCGGTCAGAAATTGAGCATCAAATAATGCTTTAATATGTCTGAAATTGGGTTATTTAGTAATAACGTCGCAAGCATGCAGGGTTCACCATAAATGGGTTTATTGTCTACTGGATTTCTGAGTCGACTAACTATTCTCCGTTCACTCTAAGTTGAGTTTTAGGATAAACAAAGCAAATTATAAACAAACATTTTGATTGGCTGCCGACCGCCGTGCACCGTGATCTTGCATAAGAAATAGTTCTTTATCTGTCGTGTACATATAAATTTAATACTCCATCACTTAATAAGAGAGTTTTATTAACAAATATCTAAAATATACAGACGTTGCAAACAGAATCTACGACGCTATATGTTTATTACTATAGTTATGGTTAGCGGACTACACGTCCGTACAGTTGATTCACGAGTTATTTAACGACTGACGTACTGTTAAACGTACGAGTTTCTTGGTACACTTGCCAGTATTTAGAGATGTACGATACTCTGAAAATACCAAAAGTTTAGTTCAGCAATAATAACAACGGTAAAAATAAGTCAGAAATATCACAATCAGATGTGTTATATTTTTTAAAAAGTATTTTTGGACATTAATGCGTCAATGTTGTGGCTACTGCGACTGGTTTCTCTGCGTATCCATTTTCCGTTCCAGTTCGTCCGAACCAAAATTCCTTGATCTATTTCGTTCCGTTCCCGCGTCTGTTTATGTTTACATCTCATGCGGGTTAGGTTATGTGACGCTGGACGTGAACAGTGAAAATGTGTTGCATGGTTTTCGAAACGTGGATATGTCTTCATTACTAAACAAACTGCGGTGATGTTTATTAGGCAAGAATAAAAATCTCGCATATCGTTCTTTACAATAAAAAAAATAACGAATATGTGTCGTGAATTATCGACAGAGTGTTTGGTGATTTATAAAATGTAATTTTTCCAAAACGAAGTACAAAATTATCCAGGAGGGCTTTAACGTAAGTTCAATCACATTTTGTTGACAACTTTTTTTCTGCATGAAGTACCAAATTTTCGTTACGGTAGTACCAGAATATTTGAATACGATCGTTAGTCATGGCTTGATAATTACAATTAAATTTTGAAATGTACTGTAAATGCACATGATGTCAATATTTTTATCAAGTTTTTATGTAATTTTTGTTTCCGTATGTCGATAACACGTACGACATTTTCACGCAGTATTGTTTTAATATATAGGGCGTTGTTGTTTCCAATTATGCCGACTGTACACAGTTTTGACGGTTGGAAATAGTACGTCGGCGCGCTGCACAAATTGAGCCAATTAGAAGCTAGCGAAGTGCAATAATATTACGGTATTTGTTTACTTCAGAACTCAACTTAGAGTGAACGGAGAATAGTGATAATTATCGGCACGCTACAATTTAAAAGAAGGAAAGCAGTGTTGAGCAAAGACAAGAAGAGTAGGGCGTTTCAGGGTCAGAACTGCCACGAAGTATTATTGATTTTCTTCGCTTTTAAAGCAGCTATTGGCGGCTTATGTTATATATTTTAAAAAGTGTGTTTTAATAAATTATTTTTTGAATGTCGTGCATTCTATATATTTTCGCATTTCAATCTTCACTGTGTTTTGCATTAAGAGCCGTTTCACTTATTTGATGAATTTTTCCTAACACCTTCCTATTTTAAAATTTGGCAAGATTTAAAAGAAAATATTTCAATAGGGACTTAGCTAATTTCCTTACCTTTCATTAGGTACATTGTATTCGAAAAATGAAATCGTAAGTGTGAAAAAATTAAGCTAATTAAAATTGCACGATAAAAATTTTCCTTCATCAAATAAAAACACTATGTAACTCCTAGTACCGACCAATAATACGCACTTAATACAGTGGAACTTGTATAATTCGAACTTCTTTAATTCGAAATCTCCTTTAATTCGAATTTTTCTCTTGGTCCCTAGCATTTTGTATCCAAACAGTACTAAAAAATCGTGGATAATTCGAATTTCGTTTTGGGTAATTCGAATTTTTTACATGTCTAATTAGTGTATAAATCTTAATCTGCGACTCAAAAAATTTG